>JAHQIW010000976.1:0-38051 GCA_019055375.1 Parelaphostrongylus tenuis | reverse complement strand
TGGTTATCGACAAAGAAAACGCATTAGAAATGGTTGGAGTATAGAATCGGAATAACAATGAAAACATCCGCAGTTTTGAGAATGAATTTGAATCATTGGATGGCATGGAACACATTCGTTTCCAAGCGGGAGTTGAGCTCGCGTTTCACCCATACTGGAAGCGCGTGATACCTTCAAGGTTAGAAAGCTTCTCAACTTCCAGCGTTAATCGATCTCTGAAATAAGTGCGATGCTTCTTCTTCAATTGATACCCTTGTTCGAGGTTAATGCGTGCATATCTGACCATTATAATGACTCGTCGCTGCTGCCTATGCATTTTATCAAGTCAGTGCTGCTTATTTTTCAAGAAAGTCTGGTTCCGATTCACTGACTTCGGAGGATGAAAAGTTCGGTGAGCCATGATCGCAAGATCAAACCATCGACCTTATGTGTAAAGCGGAGTGCGTCTAACCATTGCGCCACATGCACTTTTACACTACCATTACGTGGACACGAACTAGAAAACAGCGACAAGTGAAAACGAATAGAAAAGCGATTAATTTGTAGCAAACTCAAAATCTTATGTCATATTGCGCCAAATTTTTCTCCTCAACTGATATATCGAGCGAAAATCTCTCGCTCCTAGAGGGGCGATTTTCTTAGTCGAATGCACAAAATCAATCCATATAATTAGTTAATGTATAAAACCCACCGTTAAACCAGTTATATAGAGGATGTCACCGATGTGTTTCTATAGACTATGAATAATAGGAGATTCACCTGAAAAAGCGCAATGCTTTTCGGCATCGACGCTTCCAACTCGTGCCTCAGGATTCTCATTACCACCTGAAAATCGTTAACGGCACGCCATCATATCCTATCTGTTTCAAGAAGACAGTGTTGTCCGATTTTTCGACTTTCTATTTGAGTGTTTGTTCATGTGGACGCAAAGTATTCGACATGCATTGCCAATGTTTTCGTCACCACATTTTCTACAAGAAAGGAGGCATAATGAGTCTGTACTCATGAGTTTTCCTTTTCTACCGTCAGAACATTTCATCGAATCTCCGTAATAGGTCGTATAGGCTGCTCCAGACTAAGTGACATAGTAGTTGAGTTAGGTTCGATTTTAAAAATTACTTGTCTACAGACAGCATTGCCTCCTATCCAGAAGAATTAGACCGTCAGAATGAAGATCTTAGAGCTAAAACCTAAACACAATGAACTATGGTTAAGAAGATTACCGCTCAATCGTGTAGATATATCATAGAAAAAGTCGCGATGAGGCATTCGAGAAGTTGCTGAGTTTAGTTTCACTGGAACCGACAACGCATCAAAAGTCGATATTGTAAATACATTCAATGCATTGTAAAATTTATTTCTCAATAATGACTCTAACCTTTACAAATTACTACTTTCAGAATCCTCGTACGATTCGCACTGATTTTCATTGCTATGCCAAAACTTTTAATAGTTTTTTACGCGATCCGTCTTCACAGTTTTTTCAGTGTGTAGTTCCCACTGCATCTAGCATTCGAATCGTTTTTCGTCTTCTTCTTTGAACGTCGTAGAATACTGATTGAGAATGTCTCCTTGCAACTCGAGAATAGCCTGACTGGCGTGTTTCATAGGCTTTCGTCATTGACTGCCTGGGGTCAAAAGCTTCACCGGACTCAACTCCTAACAGATTTTTCAAAAAAAAAAACAGATTGATTGCTGGTACTTCGCTTTTTGCTATTAGATGACTACTGATAATCCACGCCAGGCATAAACGAACACAAAAACGTCCATAGGCAAAGCAAAGCATTGCGAATTAACTCTATTAAACTCATTCAAGCTGAGGAGTCTCACATTATCGTCCGAACTAAGAACCTGAAACGATACCAATAGCAATATCAACTAATGGGCCTCATGAGAAAAAAATTGTGGCGATGTTTGTCTTCGTCGAGATAACGGATCTCAGTGGAAGAGCTGCGCATAGAATCGAATTTTGATTTATCACTCAGTGCTAGAGTTGCTGGAATGCGAAGGAGAATAGAAATGATACATCTGCATGTGTGCAAATGTTTAAAATCCTTTGAGGTATGTATAGCACAAATTTTTAAAAATCTATTGGCGTACTTAGCATACAGTTTAGATTTCATGAGATTTTGAGAGATTGGTAGATAATGTCGTTGTTTGAGAACACATGCACAAACTCTCCACAGCAATGTTGTACTTTAAATGATAACCATCGGACTGCACTGAATAGCGTTGGTGTTCATACACCTGTTACCAAAATCACCACGCTGACTTATAAAGATGGATCGTGTGGAGGAACCTGAGAAGATTATCTATAAAGCATGCAAGAACAACAAAAGGAGGTTACCCAGCGATCTTTTACTGGTAGGGGCTCCCAGATTATTTCTACGATGCCTATTGTTTAGTTATTAGTAGTTTCATTTTTTTAGAGGATCCGGAAGAGAGCGAATCCCGAAATTGTCGGGTCTATTACTGATGATAAAGACGTATTGAGAAGTGATTTTCATTGAAATTTCTAGTTCACAAGGTGTTCAGTATTGTCATCGTCAAGAGCGAAGCACCTTTTAGATTTGGGTGTTTAGTAACACTTACATTTCACATGAGAGTGAAGGTCAAAGCACAAAGATTGCGACATTGATTAATTTTGATGAAAAACATATTACAATTGTATACCATTGAATTACCATTGAATGATAAATCAAAATTCGATTCTATGCGCAGCTCTTCCACTGAGATCCGTTATCTCGACGAAGACAAACATCGCCACAATTTTTTTCTCATGAGGCCCATTAGTTGATATTGCTATTGGTATCGTTTCAGGTTCTTAGTTCGGACGATAATGTGAGACTCCTCAGCTTGAATGAGTTTAATAGAGTTAATTCGCAATGCTTTGCTTTGCCTATGGACGTTTTTGTGTTCGTTTATGCCTGGCGTGGATTATCAGTAGTCATCTAATAGCAAAAAGCGAAGTACCAGCAATCAATCTGTTTTTTTTTTTTGAAAAATCTGTTAGGAGTTGAGTCCGGTGAAGCTTTTGACCCCAGGCAGTCAATGACGAAAGCCTATGAAACACGCCAGTCAGGCTATTCTCGAGTTGCAAGGAGACATTCTCAATCAGTATTCTACGACGTTCAAAGAAGAAGACGAAAAACGATTCGAATGCTAGATGCAGTGGGAACTACACACTGAAAAAACTGTGAAGACGGATCGCGTAAAAAACTATTAAAAGTTTTGGCATAGCAATGAAAATCAGTGCGAATCGTACGAGGATTCTGAAAGTAGTAATTTGTAAAGGTTAGAGTCATTATTGAGAAATAAATTTTACAATGCATTGAATGTATTTACAATATCGACTTTTGATGCGTTGTCGGTTCCAGTGAAACTAAACTCAGCAACTTCTCGAATGCCTCATCGCGACTTTTTCTATGATATATCTACACGATTGAGCGGTAATCTTCTTAACCATAGTTCATTGTGTTTAGGTTTTAGCTCTAAGATCTTCATTCTGACGGTCTAATTCTTCTGGATAGGAGGCAATGCTGTCTGTAGACAAGTAATTTTTAAAATCGAACCTAACTCAACTACTATGTCACTTAGTCTGGAGCAGCCTATACGACCTATTACGGAGATTCGATGAAATGTTCTGACGGTAGAAAAGGAAAACTCATGAGTACAGACTCATTATGCCTCCTTTCTTGTAGAAAATGTGGTGACGAAAACATTGGCAATGCATGTCGAATACTTTGCGTCCACATGAACAAACACTCAAATAGAAAGTCGAAAAATCGGACAACACTGTCTTCTTGAAACAGATAGGATATGATGGCGTGCCGTTAACGATTTTCAGGTGGTAATGAGAATCCTGAGGCACGAGTTGGAAGCGTCGATGCCGAAAAGCATTGCGCTTTTTCAGGTGAATCTCCTATTATTCATAGTCTATAGAAACACATCGGTGACATCCTCTATATAACTGGTTTAACGGTGGGTTTTATACATTAACTAATTATATGGATTGATTTTGTGCATTCGACTAAGAAAATCGCCCCTCTAGGAGCGAGAGATTTTCGCTCGATATATCAGTTGAGGAGAAAAATTTGGCGCAATATGACATAAGATTTTGAGTTTGCTACAAATTAATCGCTTTTCTATTCGTTTTTCACTTGTCGCTGTTTTCTAGTTCGTGCCCACGTAATGGTAGTGTAAAAGTGCATGTGGCGCAATGGTTAGACGCACTCCGCTTTACACATAAGGTCGATGGTTTGATCTTGCGATCATGGCTCACCGAACTTTTCATCCTCCGAAGTCAGTGAATCGGAACCAGACTCTTCTTGAAAAATAAGCAGCACTGACTTGATAAAATGCATAGGCAGCAGCACGAGTCATTATAATGGTCAGATATGCACGCATTAACCTCGAACAAGGGTATCAATTGAAGAAGAAGCATCGCACTTATTTCAGAGATCGATTAACGCTGGAAGTTGAGAAGCTTTCTAACCTTGAAGGTATCACGCGCTTCCAGTATGGGTGAAACGCGAGCTCAACTCCCGCTTGGAAACGAATGTGTTCCATGCCATCCAATGATTCAAATTCATTCTCAAAACTGCGGATGTTTTCATTGTTATTCCGATTCTATACTCCAACCATTTCTAATGCGTTTTCTTTGTCGATAACCACCAAAAATTTATCTTGAAATATCTTCACTTAGATGTTTTTGTCTCTCCATCAGATAATATTTTAGTAGAATAAATGTTTACTATCAACGTATTTTTCAGCGAATATAGAAGAGAAACCAGCAGCTCTTCTATAGACTTCTCTTTGCTCCTGCTTGTCGCATGATTTCCTATTGCTGTTTTAAACTTGAGTGCTCCTAAATAAATCTAATAGTTATCATAAGAGTGCCAAAGGCTTGCTACCATCGAAAACTGTCTCTCTGAAGAAAAAAAACACTGAGCTATACAAATTTCTGATAATATCGATAAATTGAATTTTTGTTAGGACGTTGTATGTGTGATGTTGCAGAGAGAGTCGCAGACGTAAGTTTGTTGCAAATGCTACTTGGCAGATTTTTTGTAGATTGGAACGTCGATCTGTACATGCTTAGAGTTGTATAGAATTTAAGCAAGGTTCAAGGAAGTTAGTGTGGTCGATTGACTTACGGATCTCATTATTGGTAAACAACTAATGCGAAAAGCTGGGTAGATTCATTGCTAATGATAATCAAGCATCTTAGCTTCGTTGTTGCAGCATTTTCATTGGAAAATTCCTGAACTATCTATATCAGTATTCTTATCTCTAACCTCTGAAATGACTGTGATATTCTCTGATTAGAAGAATCAAGACGAAAGAATGAATTTTTAGAAGAGTCAGAAGGGGGAAATAACATTTCAAGTGAGTTTGACCACGAGTTTTTACCACTCTACTTGAACATGAGGAATTGCGAATGTGACGAAGTACAGTTGCTCAGAAACCATGCGAAAAATCTCGTATTACCGTTGTTTTCTATTTACTAATTACCAAGACTGAAGAATACGGTGTTGTGCATAAGGTCAGTTTTCATGACACCAGATTATAATAAATATTGATGAGCGGTGAATTGATACTGATTGACACGCTTTCTACATCGTCGGGCCTAGTTATAATATGATATTTTAGCTTGTTGCGCAATGATTTGTTGTTTGGGCACATGATTTCGGGCCGTTGTTCCGATCCTATGCTTCCAGCCTGTCTATTACTTGATATGTCCGCAATCACCTCTTTGAACTCACGCGGAATGTGTATGCATCACTTTTTGAATTCTGAGACGTTTTTCACTATATTTATCTTCATCTCTGCTACATTTATTATTTTGAGAGAGTAAGAATTTGTTCTTAGTGTAAGGAATTAAAATATATGAGTTCCTGATGGAAAGCGAAAAAAATACCCTTTATTGTTGCTCATTTCTCATGTTTCTTGCTTCAGTGTTAATTTTAAAATGATTTGATCAAGATACCGTCATCAAATTTAGTCTTGTTTCTGATTCTCAATGTTTGCCAGTACTGATAAACAGACATGGCTAGCAAATATCTTTATTAAATCGAAAATTGATTGGCTTCGTTGTCGCAAAGACCGAAGATGCATTTCTTGTTGCAGTCGCTACATGGTGTGCCGCTCTTGTAGATTGGAACGCCAACGTTGATATGCCTAGTAATGCATAGAATTTAAAATTTGCTTAGATGTTATTACGGCGAATGACTCACGGTTCCCCATATTGACAAACAAATGACAAGAAACGTTGGTCAGATGAGCCGCAAACGGTGTAGCCACATCCTACTCTCGTCGTTGCAGCATTAGCCATCTGGAAATCTATCTCAAAGAAACTCCTCTAAAGATGGATAACGTTATCTTTATTTCTCAAATCTAAAAGCAAATCAAACGACGCCAGATAAAGTCGTTGAACCTGTAAAGCATCCGTGATCAACTGTGACCAGACATAATGCTGTCAATATCCTTTCAGTTTGAAATATTCTAACAAGAATCGTCACCTGAAGAAATGGGATCATATTCCAATCGGCAGTTGTTGGCGTAAGATCAGCAGCAAGAGGTGCGCCGCTCACTGATGCGATCCACCATTCTTTGATGAACTAAATTACACTAGCAGCATGACTCTTCCAAGTGCATTTCAGTCAACTAGTCATTATTTACTACAAATGTAATAAGGACCACATGATTGTGGAGAATGAGCAGTTATGGTTGTTGTATTGTATCTGTTTCCACATTCAACATTATACCACTATTCTCGCTGTATTGACATAAACCCAACGTTAAAAAGAACTTTGTTTGCTGAAGTAACGAAAGGGATGCGAGGACTGCAACTCACATCATACACAATGTCAGAGACGTAATGGTGAAGGTCCCAGTTTTTGAAAGTCGTCGGTAAATCTAAAGTGGCATTGTTGCTGCCGACGAAGTTGAAATTATGATTAAAATCTTTGCGGCACAGTTTGGAAATGTTCATAGCAATTTCCTCTAATTCGCAGTCGTATTTCTAAAAAATAAGTATGAAAAGCAAAACGCTTCATTGAGAAACAGCAAATTCATCTATGTTGCAACAGGTTTTTTCACCAGTAGACTCATGTTGGTGGCAGTGGGAAACGTTTTGGTGGTACGTCCGTTCTGCTGATTTCCATTTGCAAGAACAGTTCTGAAGTTGAATGTTTGACAAAGACAACGATTCAATGGCGATAGTCTTCTCAACGCATGTGCGATAGCATAACAACATACCTTAGATAGTTGTGTTTGTGATAAATTGTCGCTCTCGTTATTTCGCGAAAAAGATCGGAATTCTGCTTGGGACAATTTATTTCTGCAAAGCAGAGAGATACACTATATGAAGATAACAGGCTTTTAAGCTGATTAAATCATTGAATTGAAAACCTGAGTAACGAAACACTTCCGAATGGATGACTGTAAATTCCTGAAAAATTTCAACGATTTTTTTAACTCAATGCCAAAAGACATAGCGTTATTTGAATACTACTAAACGCACCAAAACTAGGAGAGAAATAACGACAATAGTGATTGATGCCATGGAATGGAATGAATTTACGATTGAACTGGCGGCTTTTATTCCGAATTTTACTGTTTTTTTTTAACACCATTTCATGTTGCGTTGTCAACAAGCCTTGTTTAGTGCACGTAGCATATTGTTAGAATTTGATGTGCTCCAATATTCCTATTTGTTCATAATGTATTATTAGTATTATAATTATTATTATCGATTTCCCACCTATGAACAATATCTTTGTAAATATCACGTCCTTATTACCGTTCATCAATCAGGCATTTCACACCAATTAGTGCGTGGTTGTTTGTGGACCACTGAAATAATAGAAATCGTATAGAGTTAAAGGTAGTTTTCCGATTAATGAAAATCTTAACGAGTTAAGTAGTTTCAATTGAAAACTTGAGCATCTGCATTCGATGTCATGTCGTCGCCTGAAAAATTTGTTTTCCTATAATAGTCGTGAGATAGAGACAAGCTTCAGTTGTCTTAACAACCAATATTGAGCTTTGTGGACAGGACTGGAGATTAGTGCATCTATGCCTCTTTGGAGACGTTCAATCCTGAGGTGACCAACTTCTGGATAACAATATCATGGATATTTTCGTTTTTACATCATCCGTAAACGGTCGGTTAATTTTCTTTCCTACTTCTGCTTTTTATTTCGGCCTAACATCATATTCGAATCAACATGTACGAAGCCCGGCCAATGATCCATTGCCAAAATCCATTTTACGGAAACGACATCGTGAAGACCTGAATAGGCCCTTGCAAGGTTACGTCAGGAAACCAAGGAATATCATATGCACGACCAGCAGTATACATTTGAAATATGTGCTGGGGCCCGCACAACTTATGAAGATGGACCATCTAAGCTTCTAAGTAAGTAAGTATCTAAGTAATTTGATGGATGCACGACTATTCTGCATTTCATGACTGGTTACCAACGTGTAATTTTTATATGCCTTTTCGGTTAGATAATTTAAGCGGAACTCTCTAAGTGGCTAAGAAGACAAAAGGATTTCAATACGCTCCTCTTTGTTGCGGAAACAAAGCGATCAGTTCCGCTTCATAAGAAAACTCACTATATAAGCCGAATTACCTCGCGGAGTCCGCGATAACGTAACATTTTTTAAACAGGAAGTGAACTTCTGAAAGCTGTCGTCAGTTGTTCTTAAGCATGAAAAATTGAATTTTATGTATCATTGTAAAATATGTTGCTTTCTCTTGCCTGTTTATTGTTTCTTCGAAATCTTTTGAATGTCAAGTAATATGATTAGAATAGTCAAAAGCGATAATACCTTTCATGAGCCAGACTTGAGTTTGTGAATTTCAACTATTGGTGGGATGTACAAGTGTTGAATAACGCAGGTTATTTACAAATGCATTTATTCTGGGTAATACTGAAACAACTGTGTTGATGTAAAGAGAGTTAAAGAGACAAGCTTCTCCTTCTTGCATTCGTTACTTGATGTGTCATCCGTTTAGACCAAATCGCGGGCATTGTCTTGCCTAAAGTTGCACAGCACACAACTCGGGCTCATGATAGGTATTACGTCCTAGAAGTCTACGTCTAGAACATCCAGTCTACGTCTAGAAATTAATATGCATGACTTGCGGATTCTGATATTGACAAAAATGATGAGAAGGATGGAGTTGAGTCATCACAAAAGCTAACTAAACATGCGACGTGTCAGTGATTGATTCTACCCGATCACAACGCCGTCTACTGCTTTTCCTATTGAGACATCTCTGCAGAGACAGCACCAGCTGAAGGATATCGAATTTTTGGCTGTCGTTATGCTTGGCGTAATGTTGACGAGAGGTGTCTGATTTATTCCCGTGCTCCACTATCTCTCGAAGAAATTCAAAAGCACGGTAGCGATACACCTGTAACCAGTTTCATTCAATTTCAACATTTGAGATTTATTTGCCGTTATGATTCGAAAAGACGGCAAGGTTATATATTCGGTAATCTTGAGTGATATGCAAAACGTGAGCCCCGAGCAGAGGCTGGACTCGTGTTTTACCATTTCTGGTGACGTGCCAATTACGGTACTACCAACGCTCCTATTCTGCTACCAGTCCTTTTGCGATACAAAGTAGCGATCTGTGAGAGACCAATCATCAACGGTTTACCTGGTCAGCACATTTTGGCATTGAACTCAATTACACTGACAGTTATTCGACATATGTAATCGACTAAAATATTTATTTAACAGCTTCTTTAGCAGTGATATGATGTTGTCGTTACATAATGATGTTACATGCAGTGCAAAGCTAGCACACTCCATAAAGAATGTGAAACTCGAATTTAAGTGCTGCCCAAGGCGCAACTTTGTACATCACTTAACTCTATTGAATGTGTAATTACAACATCATACCACTGCTAGAGAAGCGGCTGACCAAAAATTCTTTTCCATTATATAAGTCCAGTAACTGCCATCGTGACTTAGTTCAATACCAATGTGTGCTTGCCAGTTGAACGTTGACGGTTAGTCGTTGACAAATTTATGCCTTGTATCGCAGAGTGATAGCAGAACAGAAATTGCAGTCGTCATCTCACGAACAATGAAGGGTTGAGATTTAAGTTCAACTGCCGCTCAAAGCTTGAAGTTTTGCTTATCATTCAACATTAATGGATACTTGCTATGCTTCACTTATATTCGTGGTGTTCTCGTTTTCGTTGCTCGCTTATATGCGAATACAGGAGCACAGGAAGTAAGCCCGTGATAAATATGAAATAAACGTGCCATGTCGTTTTTTTCGCACTACTGACAATATTCTGTACTGTAGCTCGTTTTCTTACCACTGCTCACAATGACAAAGATATTTTTAGTGGTGAACACGGTGTTGTTAGTAGGGAATGCTTTTTACTTTGCTTCGACTTTTATACATTCATTTCAGCATCTTTAAACGATCCTAGTCACGACCATGTTAGGTGTTCAAAAGCGTACTTAGCAATGACTCTAGCATGTCCAAAACACCCAGGGTTTGAGACATAGAAAAAGGCCTACTCAGTTTCTACTCTATTTTTCGTTCAGCTACTTCAGATTAGCATTCAGTAACTTCCTTAAGTAAAGTATTTAGTTTTTGAATGTAGTACAATTACAAACATTTATTCTACCTTTCTTTTCGACTGTTTTTTTTGAGAGCTCGCTTAGGACAGGATATAATACCTCTACTATCCACTGCTTTTTTTATTTCATAGACCCGCTCAAAACGACATAATCTGATAAAGATATAACATGTTTAAGCTGTTACGTCAAATGCTATACAAGCGCCTTTTTCGTCCTATTAAACTCATCAGCAACATCCTCCCTCGGTCCAGCCGGTCCCGTGAGCCTAAATAATCTTCTTTGAAGAAATCGACGCCGAGTGATAGATCATCCCAAGTCAGAAGCTGGAATGAGGATGAACGAAGGGAGGGTGCTACTAATGAGTCCCAATAGGGCGAAACAGGCGCCAGTATAGCACTAGACCTAAAGGCTCAAGACTTGTTATGTCCTCATCAAACACAATCTGATAACATATTCTGAGCCTTTCACGAGGCCCGTAATGGCACCTATATAGCGCTAGACGTACGTTTCGGGGTTACGACCTCATCAATAGCACGGTGCCTTTGTTTCAATCAATCTTTGTAGGAGAGTATACTCCCTACGTATTAAGGAATCAACGACAAGCATCTTACACTTTACGCTTATATGTAGCGGTATACTCCCTTGCATGGTATTGGCTAAAACGAATTCACCTGTGCTACTGATGAGATCGTAAGATTGAAATCTACTTCTTGCACTGTATATGTGCCATAGCAGACCACATGAAGGGCTTAACATCTGTCATTAGATGATATGCACATTTAAATTTCTTATTTTAATTCGCTCCTTTTTTTCACTGCAATCGGTTATCCTTTGTGATTGCAGTGTTGCTTTCATATCTAGGAGTTGTTGCTTTTTGCAGAACGTGGTTATTATGCTAATGTATATTAAAACAACTACAGCTCCCAAGACCAACTATAGATTATCCTCGGCATTGATTAAATAACTCCGTAACTAGCTTTTGTACAACAAACACGAGGTTGCTAATATATTTCCGATTTGTACAAAATAGAACAATAGGGTTCGTATCAGTGGCTAACGTTTTGACAGTTTCGCCTACGTCGAGCCTGAAAGAGCCGAATTGATGCGCAATCCACATAGATCAACACTTCTCACAATCAAATAGATTGAAACCTCAACGAAATCATAGAAATTTAAAAGGGTAGTAAATACTAGTCTACTAGTCAATATGTTCGGCAGCCGCATTGATTATTACATGGGCAAAACATGTGTTTGTTTCGGATTCACAAAAATCGATGGAAATAATGGAGCGAAGTCGTGCGTGATGACAAGGCATTTATCTTTCCGCTTCACATTGAAAATATGCTATAGACCCACAACGCTTCGTAAATTTTGCGCGCTAAAGTTTTTCGTTCCTGTGGGGAAAGGAGTAAGGTTGGGGAGCTTGGGTGTTTCTCCTTCAAAGTTCACCTCTTGAACATCTGTGATCCTATGCGTACCTAGAGTAGTGCTCAAATAAGTTTTATCTCCGTTGTCTAGGTGTTCTCGAGGTGGTTTCTGCAAACAGAGAACCGTCCATTCCGACTTGATTTCCATTGCATCATGCGTTCTTCATGAAACGGATTTTCATCCTATTAATACGTAATCCAATGATGTTTCCCGCTTCGGTTAATTCGTCTAACATCGTCTCTGCTTGATTGATACTTTTCGAAAAGATGACGATATCGTCCGTGAAGCAAAGATGTGACTCCTCTCAAACGAGTGACTTCATTACCTCACTGCAGCGCGATGGTGAGCAGCTCTGGTGATGTCTTATCGCCCTGTCGAATCCGTTTACCAATGGGTATGGTCATAAGTCAATGAACAACCTGTATTTTCTTGATGCAGTTTCAATAACACTCTAACACTGCTCTTATATAAGACGGATTCACTTTTTAATTGACGAGCACTCATAGGACTGCATTCATTTCGACGCTATCAAAGGCATTTTCATAGTCGACAAATGTTAAGATTAAGTTCATGTGATATTCTCGACGAGCTTCAATGACCCGAGATATGGTCTGTATGTGGTCCATACAGGAAAATACTTAACGGAATCCTGCTTATTCAAATAGCTGAGCCTCATCCAAAGTTCTTAATATGCTCAAAAGTATAATCTTGGTAGAAAGCCATTGATTTCTGCAGTGACAACGAACTTGAATAAAATCTTAATAATGAAATAACCGTGCATAAATAGATGCAATATTAGTTCAACTTTTTATTGTAGACAAAAGCAGAACTCTCTCAGTAGAACACAGGATGGCTCAATCATCGGTTATCTAAGATTTGCCTGCTTCGACTGCAACCCAAAAAGCAAAAAATGTCATGGAAAGCACTTCTTCATCGTGTGGTCCAATATTCATTCGTAATTAGAGTAGTGCGTGTAGTTGATGATTCCACTCATCGCCATTTCGCTAGTGGGCTTCTCTGACTCGTAATTTTCGCACTATCTTGTCTACTTTGCAGACGACAAATCGAAAGCATCGTCGACGCTGCAAAGTTCACGGTTGTTTAGTATGTTTATTGTAGCCCCTGAAGAACTGAATACAAGTTCGCGTTGGAGCACTTCCTTGCTCTAGCAGTTCCGTGTTGTTTTAGTCTGAGCAACAAGCAATTTGTCAGAACTTTTTCTGTGCTCATTCGATGTAATACTGTACTAACTTAGCAAATTTTGGTCAATGCCGAAAAACTCTCGCTGCCGGCAACTTTAAATTAGGAGTTGTAGGAGTGGTTAAAGTCCTCTGAAAACTCAATTCATATGTTTGTGGCAACAAAATTTGAAACAGCGTAGATCATTACTTTATCAACGCCAGAATGATAATCATCTCAGTGCCGATTTTTCGCCCTTTTGCTAATCATTGAGGTGCTTAACAGTTCTAGCAAGTAGCTATAGCTAGCAGATAGTGAAACTGCAATGAGAGTTTTAATAGAAAATATTATACACAATGAGATTAATAAATTTACATTTGCATGATCTCCTTACTTCACTTTATAAATAGCGGTGTTATGATATTATACCTACGTGAAGAAGGATGCTGAGTGATAAACAAAACTTTCAATCTCACAGAAAAGTTGAACCCATATTTCACCCCTAGAGCGGCGTGCGCCGCGCTGCGTTCTAGAAGTTCTTGCCCGGGTATCTCTCTTTCTGTGATAATAAGTTTTGAACGTGGAAAAATGTGACTCTTTTACGATGCCCATGAATTCTTCCAGTACAAACATTCAATTCCGGCTTTTGTGAAAAGTTGGCATGCATCAATAGATTTTGTAATCGAACTAATCTAACAGATGAGCATGACTTTTTCAAAATCAATGGCTGAATTTTCGACGAGATCGCCTTTTCAGAACCTGTACACACTTCTACACTTCTACAACGTTATTCGTGTAAATATGCAAATTACTGGCAGTATCAATGAAGTTTTATGATGTTTATAGACGTCATTTTCTCATTCTACCTGTGTAATAGCTGCAAACTATATTACTGATTTAACTTTCTCTTGCAGACATCTATAAGATCAATTTCAAGATTTCGGAATGCTTTTCTTACAGTTGCGAACACGTTCATTCAGCACTTTAGTGATTGAAGTCCTGTGTATTTTCACCTAGACAAGGGTTCTTTGCAAACATCGCAGGATCTTACTTACGAGCAAACTGCCCACAACTACATTCAGTAGGATTCAAAAGTCTTCGCTAGTATTTAACAGTGGAACTAATTCTTCAGTTTACGAAATCGCTGTGCACAATAGAATCACAAGGACAGCAATTTGAGCAAATGTCATTTATGGCCTCTTCACAATGTGAAGTTAAAGCATTTGTATTACTCTTCAAGTGTATTACAGTAGTGAACGATGTGCGTGTTGAACATTTCGTTCATTGTCGAGAGAGAAATCTCCGATTACGAGCGTAATTAATCTTCTACAGCTCCGTAGAAGTCTCAATTTCTAGAGTCAACTAACACAGTATTTCGTTCTATTCAGAGCCGATTGGGCCTAGTCGATCTTAACACTCGTTCTTCCCTATTGTGGTGTTCGCAGACCTTTCGTTGGAGTCAAATCTTGTTCGATGGTGCTCCGCTCATATGAGCAACAGTATGAGTTATCAGCATTCTGTTTTATGAATGAGCTTACACAAAGAGGTTATGGATATTATGGCGACCATTTCGACTGTTTTGCCTCCATCAAAGCCACAATAATGGAAAGAACTCTAGCTCTGATCTACCCTAACTTTATACAAGATCCAAAAACCGCTATAGTTAATAAAATTGAACACAATGGGTGATTTACATTCAAAAATGATAATACATGCTGTATTCGATACTAGTTCATCAATTGCTTTCACTATAACTATGTTTATGTTAGTCATTGGTTTATTTCCAATTACTCAGATTTGACGTAGTGAGAAGAATGAGTACTTGTATAGTGGAGGAATTCTAAGAGTAGAGGAACAGTTGGGTTCTAGTAGAGCTAGTAAGTAATGCATATTTCCCGTTTAGTTATTGTATCAGCATGCCAACCTTTATTCACTATTTAGGTGTACACATTTGTTCTTCCCAAGCAAGAAAAGCCTAATTTTTTAAGAAATCGTTGGATTGACAATTACTTCTGCTATCGACTGCTTTTTTACAGACCAGCTCAAAACGATTTCATCTGATCAGGATATGAAATGTTTTGAGCCGATAGGTCTAGTGCTATATAGGCGCCTATTTCGTCCTATTGGGACTCATCAGTAGCACCCTCTCTCGGTTCCATCGATCCCTTGAGGTGAAATAATCCTCTAAAGGAATCGGCGCCGAGTAAAAACTAAGCACCCAAAGTAGGATGATCAATATAATATGACATGTTTAAGGACATGAAATAAGCGCCTATATAGCACTAGACCAATCGGCTCAAAACATGTCATATCCTTATCAGATTAAATCGTTTTGAGCGGGTCTGTAAAAAAGCAGTCGATAGCAGAAGTATGGTTCATTTTAAAAGCCGCAAGCTCGACTGCCGGTCACCACAAAGTCAGGTAATACCATCGTCCTACTTTGGGTGCTTAGTTTTTACTCGGCGCCGATTCCTTCAGAGGATTATTTCACCTCAAGGGATCGATGGAACCGAGTGAGGGTGCTACTGATGAGTCCCAATAGGACGAAGTAGGCTCCTATATAGCACTACACCTATCGGCTCAAAACATGTCATATCCTTATCAGATTGACAATTGCATCAAGCTCATTCACTTTTGTAACGTTAGTCAATGATATTGTAAAAGATGGATATAGTAAATGTGCCTTCTATAATGCAATACTGTACTGTTTAGGATTGCAGGAATTTTGAAGTTATTGACAATGACTGCAAATCAAATTCTGGAAATACCCTTGCTATAATATTGTGAAAAGTTGTTGTGACTGTATATACGAGAGACCAGCTTTCTGCATAAGATGGTGAATTTGCTGGCCGTATATGTTGTATGAAAATTATGCTGGAATAAATATTTCTAGAGCATTTGAACATCAGCAAAACATAAAATTTGCAAACACTTTGATCTCGCCAGGTCTTTCCACCAGATATATAGATCAAACACCTGGGCGAATTAGATCATGTTATGAGTTACTCTAAAGCGCAATGGTACACACATTTTGTTCGGTCTCATTGATCGGCAGTGGTTTCATTACCTAACTATTACGGTCGTTGGCATTTTCGTAGCCTAGTGTTCTAACTTTCCTCTCGCAATCTTGGCTTGCGCTCAGTGTATGTTTATTGTTGCTTTACAGTACAACTTAGTGCTGTTTTGCAGTTTTTTGAGACTCTATCTTTTAGCGCCGTTATGTCATCTGGACAAGAAGAGTGGGAAGCTAGTACCGCCATGTCTTCTGGAGATGAAGACTGGCAAATCATGATAGATAGCTTGGCAGTAAGCGCCGATGACGACACTGGTGAGGAATCGGATGCGATCATGGAAATGGGCTTGAACACCTCAGATGGTGGCGCTGAGAATGGTGGATTGACCGACGGCCTAGACGATGCACAGCAAGCAAATTTTAATATACTACTCTAATGCCCTACTGCTCCTTTAATGGATGGATGGATAACGGATGTACGAATATCCACGTTGCTACCATTTGGTGAAAGTTTGGCAGGTGTCCAAGGCGGCGTCGTGCTCGACTGCCGTGAACCAAATTTCTTATACGAGCTGTTCATGCGAGGTGTTTGGTAGCTGATTGTGCAACAAACAAATATCTACGCCAAGCAGATAGACCCTCACTGAGAAAACACGGACATTGAGAAGATGAAGCGATACTTAGCGTTATCTATGTAGATGACCAATAACGTTTGCTTATTTTAGGACGAAGGCATATGGCAGCAATCTACCATCAAAAATGGCTCTTCATACGACAACAATCCGGGTTTTAGAGACAACAGAAGAGCGTGGCCGTTGCACTGAAGGTTACCAAAAGATAGCAGAGGAAAAACTTTGCAAGTGCTCGACAAAAAACTATACAAGTACATATATGGTGCTGACCGTGTAAGAAATTTGTAGTATATTTCAATTTATCATGATGTACATATACTCTAGGTGATGATGAATTGATTTTCTAGAATGTGCCAACTGATGATTTTAAAACATTGATTTTTCAGGCAATAAAGGTAAGGATAGACTGTTGACCGATACTGATTGTTCTAGTAAATTTTTGCTGTTAGATGTTGATTTTATGAGTTGTTGCTTGTTGAATAGAAATTTTGAGTAGTAGGCTGAAAACATAGGCGTTATGCAAACTACTGGTCGGAAATATGAGCCTTCAAAGAAGTGTTCACTGCGGTGATGAACGCGGCTTTTCGTTCACTTACTCTAGCTATATACTACATCTATCTTCACAAAACCTCTATCAGAGGTGTTTAGTTGTAAGAGATGTGCTCCCAAGCTACGTTCTTGCAAGACTAGCGATAGAAATGTGTAATGAGAATTGAAAGTTCGATTTTTTTTTCAAGGACATGGTATTATCGCTGAGCAATGAAGGATTTTGTGGAAGTAGTCGTTCTTATTATTAATGAACCTTTGTAGGAGAATCACCATCTATGGTATTCCATCTATTCTGCAGCGAAAGATACCTCTGACGTATAAACTTCATCTGTAACTACCAATAAACCACCTATGACGTCCAGGCGGTGGAGTACATTTTAGGCGTGAAACAAGAACATATTTTCACGTTTACGGCGTTACATAGCAACCTTTCGAAATACCATTTCCATCATCAGAATTCTCGAGATTAGGGCTATCTAAGGAGTTTTGAAACTTTAGTGAAGAGTCATATAGCAGTCCCAACCGACCAGATGAAAATAATTGAGTTTTGGATATGATTTTATTTTCGCGCTTACAAAGTAACGAAAAGTTTTTTTTCTGAAGCTAAACACGTTCTTGGAATCGCAGAAATTTAAGCTTTTAAATGATCGCCAAACATCTGAAAAACTTTTTCTGCATCAAGAAAGGCCTTAAAACAATCGTGCACGTAAACAGGTACACGTCGTCGCTTAGGGGTTAACCTTGTATAGAGCAAGTAAACAAGTGCTGGGTGAGATTCTTTGACTTAGCAAATATTGTGTTGAAATTCCAAGGATACTGCTGTTCAATACTGTTATCTGCTCAGCAATGCAATTCCGTGAAAACAACACGGAACTGCTCCGACGCGAAACTGCTTCAACGTTGAATTGTTACGGAGCAGAATCGCTTATACAGCCCTCTTGACGTTCATAAAAAATTCATAGCAGGGCCAATGAATCGACAGCACTGACAGTGCTCTTGATTTGCCATTTTGAAGTACACAAAAAAGAATCAAATGCTCCGAGTCGAACACTTGTCGCTAACGTTCCAAAATTGAGATAAAACTTTTCATTCCTCTACTACAAGTGTAATATCACTCAAATAGAGACATAAAGCTTCCCACTACAATTCCTCACCAGCAGAAGTCTGGGTAAAAGTTTTTCCGAATAACACGCTCACTCCAGTTTTCTCAAAATAGTATTTCCTCGAAGTGGTGAGTTTTTCTGATAATTGATGGTGAGAATGTTGAAGTGATTATGAAGATGTGTTTATGTAAGCGAACACTGCGCCAATCGTTTATAACGGTGAAATCACGAAATAACACTGTCAATGTTTGCTGTTTCTAAGTTGCAAGCAGCGTTCACTTCCGGTTTTCATGAACCACAGGACGGGTTGCCTAATTTCGCTTGGTTCGTCAACTTATATGAGCTTACTATAAATCCTCGTCATGGATAACATCTCAGCGATCTCGCCTTCATGAAGGCCACGACGACTTGATAACAGAGTAAACATTAAATGTTGTTTCTACAGTGTTGTTCTTCACAGCCGTAACAAACAGATGACCAAGTGGGGTGAAGCATTAAAGAAGTAAAGTAGCAACTGTCGCGTTGCCCTTTCATCGTGAATTCTATCCATGCTAAAATAAAATGACGCCTGACGTCTACTATTGTTAGCATGAGTTTTTTTGGCTCAGAAGCTCAGCTAAAGCATTAACGATTTGCTGCAATGTGGAACTGCACCTATACGGAGATATACACGGAACTGCTACAACTTGAAATGGCTTATGCAACTTTAGTTCACGATCATAGAAAACTCTTAACAGTCGGTGATCATGTATAGCTAGCGGTGCTCTCAACTTGTAAATCGCGTTATAGACCGAACAAAATTATTTTTTTCCGAGCTGGATAACTCACGCTCTGAAAATAAAATGAACTTCCCGTCTTTAAATACAGGTCCAATGTTACTCACACCAAATCGCAGAAGTAATCCATCGCAGGAACTATGGCGGAAATCCTGAATGAAAGTGAAAGGTTATCTTTACTAGTACATCCATGAATTGTCAAAGTACTATTAGCATCATTGATGTTAGTGAGCACCATCTCGGTCGTTCAAGCAACTGAAACCACAGTATGATTTCAGTGGGTGTTCTGTGCTGTATTGGTATATAATAAACAAGAGTGGCCTCTAATGTAGAGTTCTTTCCTCCTCCCTCCTCACCCCTCCCCTCCTTCTCCTCCCACCCCCCCCCCCCCCCTATCCCCCTCTTTCTCAGTATTCTGTCCTAATCGATAACAGACACCCTACAGAACGGAGCACCCCAGCCTGGCTCATCACAGATGTATAGGCAGACGTAATTAATTAATATTCTACGACTATTTTGAAGAGGATTAGATCCCCAAGAAAGCGAAGGACGGATCTGCACAGTCTATAAAAGGCTGTAATATGGAATAAATAGAGTGATAAATTGAAAACTAGTAAAAGTATTTACTCTAAAGCGTAGTGTGAGAAAAATCCCTTAATGACGTGAAAATCCTAACCTAACTGTAGAAGTATTGAACAGAGTACTTTTTTTGGCCAGCAGATAGATCAGCTCAAATAGTAGCACGGTGCCTCTTTCTTCAAGAATCCAGAGAATACTTACTATTTGACGACTGGAGGATCTGTGAATGTCTATCACCTAAATCATTTCCGGATAGACAACCTCAGATACGAAACTAGTCGAGCTGATTATATATCATGCGAAAACTTGGATAATTGAACGGTGCGTCTTCAGGAACTGTGCGTACCACAGCACATCTTCCATTCGTCTCGTCTTATCGCGATTATCGTCCATGGCGATGATTTCATTCGAGCGTGACCAGTGGCGCGAGTTTCATACCGTGATCGGTAGAATATCGGCAGGTACGAATACAGCTGATGCGAATATAGATATGAATACAACTGATTGATTCTCACGTGTACATCCGCCCAACGTGCAGGTGGTCGTCCTCGGGGACGGGTGTGTTCTCCTGGCGTCCACTCTACAGTTCGTTTCGTCCATCTGTCGTCTGACCTTTTTACTATGTGACCGGCCTATCTGTGCTTCGCTAATGATATGAATTCTTCTGTATCACGAATATGAGATTAATTCCTGAAATCTGAGCTGCGAAAGCCGGCTATGTGTTGTGAGTGGCGACTGATTTTCAGGAGGCATCGTTCAAGCGCTTTGTGAGTTGTTCGCAGTACTCCGCTGCATAACAAAGTGGTGGGAGAACTGTTAAATCAAAAAGGTTAGCGCGTAATTAAGCTCCGTTATTTGGTCAGTGGCTTTTTCGAAAGGCCCGAATGCGGCTCATGCTGCTTTCCTTCTTCTGCGAAGTTTCTCCTTCATATTGTTATCCATATTTAGTAAACGACCAAGGTACACGTACGAGGAGGTCTCAGTAATCAAAGATCCATGCACTCTGAAAGTTTCATCATTAAACCATGTGTTTTTCGTGAACAGGGTCTTCTTGCGATTTATGCGTAGTCCGATCTTCTTTCTCGTTTCGTTAAGTTTCTTGAGCATCGTCTCTGCTTCAGTAGTGTTTTTCGAGAATAAGACAGTGCATCCGCAAAAGGAAAGTTTGAAAGGAATCTCCCATCAAATCGTATGCTCAACTCGTCCAATTCAAGCGAGTTCACTGTGCACTGCAGTGCGGCGGTGAACAGCTTTGGCGATATCGTATCGCCTTGTCGAACCCCTTTTTCGATGGGTATGGCCGGAGATCGATGAAAGAGCTGTATTTTTGTGGTACAACTCCAATAGCGGTCTGATAGAGTTCTTATGTAGGGCGGATTCACTCCTTGATCGAAAAGCGCTGATAGGACTGCGTACGTTTCGACACTGTCTTATGCTTTCTCATAGCCGATGAGTTGACATTAGCGGCAGGTGGTATTCCAGACAGACTTCTATGACCCCCGACACGGTTTGGATGTGGTCCATGCAGCAGAATCTGTGTTGAAATCCTGCTTGTTCAGCTGGATGTGCCTCATCTCATGTTCTTGAAATGCGCAGAAGAAGATCTTTGTGTAGAGCTTGTAAAATATGCTTAACAAGAAAAAATGGACGGTAGCTGCGAAGATCCTTTCAGTCACTCTTTCTATGGATGATGACTGCGCTCGACGCCCTCCACTGGTCTGGGCTTTTTTTCCTTTTGAAGGTAAGATGTCATAGATACCGCGAGAAGTAAATGTAAATTATGGCCTCCGTCTTGCAGCAAATTAAAAGATATGTCATCGGGTCCTGAAACCGTGCTTTTTTCATGCTTTCTATCGCTACTCGAACATCAGAAGGAAGAATTCTAAGCGGTTTTTCTCCAGTGGGAATTGCGGAATCCGAGGTGGGAGTGGTGAGACGGAAAAGAATGGTCTAGTATTTTTCCGTTATCAATTCCATATCATAAAGAGAATTTTTCGTGATTCCATCCACGTTCATCAACGCTGACAGCGAAACACTATAATCACGCAGATTCTGACGGCACTTCCTTCAGACTAGATCTTTCTTGTGCTGCTTCTAACAGTTTCCTCTGACGGGACCGATGTAGATCTTCCTGCAAAACTCTTCTGCGGCTCGTATTTGATAATAAAGAAGCGAAATATGTTGCCTTGAGATCGAGCTTCAGCTTTCTTCGCGTGTCCAGCAACTCCTTCGAGGTGGAGGAGATGCAATCGGCTCTTCCGGTTTAAGCAAAGTCTGCGCACCTTTTTAGTCCTTCGACAAGCAGCTCGTAGTCTCCTGTCGGATCATCCTTATTTTGCCAATCATGGTTGGATAAGATTTCGTTTGAAATATTCTTGGTGTAGACGGTTTGACGACATCTGGTTAGATGACATGAATTCTTTTCTATTTTCTTGGCCTCTCATTACTTGCATGATTTTGCTAGTTTCACATAATCTAAACGAAAACATTCTAACCTTGTGAAAACCCCATGGTCTATAATTATTACACACCACAGTCCATCACGTCGCACGCCGCGCGCGCGGGAATTTTTTATATCATTTGCGCACTCAGCAATGGAAATGTAAATAGTCACCTGACAATTTCAGATTTTGAGGAAATACTATTTACTACCAAATAATGAAATATCACAAAGAAGACTTTTGTAGAGGCTTTTTCTTGGTGTAAAAAATGCCTCTGTGTGGAGAAACCTCCCTTATCACCCGAAGAAACCATATCCTTTTGATACCGAAATGATAAAGTTTTCGGAGTGCGATGTCTTGACTACATAGCTCACTTTTGAGTTACATAGTAACATTTTCCTCCTAAGCACATTTTGTCTCCGTTAAAAAATAGATTACTATTAGAGGGACATATATAATCGTGTTTTTAAGAAAAAAAAAACGCCTGGTTTTTTTTAGAATTTCCACTTTTCATTACATATTGCAGTGCGCCGTTCTCTCCAAAATGTGGTCAAGTTTTCCTGCCATTTTTGCCCAGTTGAGCCTTTTTACCAAGGTGTAAATAATCACACTTCATCTTGGGAAATGTTGATTTTGTTGACAAGCTTAATCTGTGAAAAGGCTTTAATACTATGTTTCGGCATCGAAAAGAAGATAAGCTTACGTTCGAAAAACCCAGCATTCTGTTTGTTCTTCACAAATAATTTCTTATCTGAGCAACCTTCATCTCTATGGAAAAATAGATCATTAGCGATGGGTCTCATATAAAAGTATTGGCATTTTTAGTTTATTCGTACCATGTTTCAACGCTCCACGAATAACTCACTTTTTATGCTCTCCCACTGTTTTAGTAATCGTGCGATAGCTTAAATCAAAAGAATTTTAATGTATCTTGCCTTTCTTTTTGAGTGTTTTCTTAAGATCACGTTCAAATCCAATAGACCTAATGATTACATTTTTTGAGCCATGCATGTAGTATGTCATAAGCACTTGCACAGCACAATACACGTGTTTCGACCTTCGTCTAAAGAAAAACAGTCGAAACGAAAGATATAATATGTTTGACGATACCAGCCATGCGAAAAAGCAGGGTTCCGAAAAGGATTTAGTACCATGGACCACATCCACACGATTACAAGACTCATTGAAGTTTCACGAGAGTACAAACAACCACTCTGTCTCACTTTCATCGATCTGAAGAAAGCCTTTGATTCACTGGAAACATAAGCGGTTATAGAGGCTCTCGATAACCAGGGCGTCCCTACTCGGTACATAATGATCTTTCGTGAGCTTTATAAAGATTTCACGACCAAAATATCTCCATTCTACAACATATCACCATTGACGTAAGAAGAGGAGTTCGACAAGGCGATACAATTTCGCCAAAACTATTCACTGCCACCCTACAAAACGTCATGCGAACATTAGAATGGGACGAAATGAGAGTGAAAATTGACGGTCGACAATTAAACCATCCTCGCTTTGCTGACGATATCGTTCTCATAACACCAAACATCAGCCAAGCGGAACGAATGTTGACTGATTTCGATAACGCCTGTGGAAAGATTGGTCTACAACTGGTTCTGACGAAAACAATGTTCATGAGGAACGGATGGGTTTCTAATGCCCCATTCACGCTCAACGGAACGACAGTCTCCGAATGCTCCAGTAACGTCTATCTAGGTCGTGAAATTACCATGATGAACGACCTAGCTCCAGAGTTGAGCAGGAGAAAACGAGCGGCTTGGGGAGCGTTCAAGAGCATCGAAGATGTAGTGAAGAGGACAAAGAACATACGACTCCGTGCCCACCTTTTCGACTCGACAATTATCCCTGCCCTGACGTATGCAGCAGAAACCTGGTCGCTACGTAAGCAGGATGAAAGATCACTTGTCGTTATCGTACGCGCAGTCGAAAGGTCGATGCTGGGAGTATCCCGTATCTTGCAAATGAGAAAAAAGATCCGATATTCCGACCTACGTCAACGATCGAAAATCAGAGACGCCGTTCTACACGCCAGGATATCGAAAATAAGGTGGGCCGGACACGTGATGCGCTTCAAAGACAACCGATGGACGAGAACCGTTAACGATTGGATTCCTCGGGACGTCAAGCGCTCTAAAGGAAGACCACTGATCCGTTGGTCCAATTTTTTCACGAAAGCGATAAAAGAAAGATATGATGCTCAGCGAATTCTTAGAGCGAGGAGAATCCACTGGGCTACTTTTGTGCGCGATAGGGAAAAATGGAAGAGTTGCTGTTACCCGCTCGAGTCACTCGACGATCAACGGGACGACACGTGATACAGCTGACCAGCCATAAGCAATCGAGTGTGCAAAATTGCCCATTCAGTTGTATTTTTACTTCATATATTTTATCATTATTTATTTATACGACCCGTCATCATAATTTCTATTGTGTGGATCCCAGTACTTCTAGCATTCGATCCACCTTTCGCCTTCTTCTTGAATAAAGTAGAATGCTGGTCGAACATGTCTTCTAACAATCTTGAGGATAGCCTGGCTGTGGCGTCCACAAGGCGTTCTCCTTGACCTCCGCAGAGTGTTGGAGGGGCGGGGGTGGACTTGGACCCACGCATGCCGTAACCAGCATCACAACCACCGGCCACTGTACTCCATTTTCACTTAATGGGGCGTGTAAGTAGTACGTTTGCTACCACTATATGCAAAGGGTTGGGTTCCCTCGAGAGAAGTGGTTAAGGACGAAGGGCCTGCTCAACTAACGCGGCAGTTAAGCCTGAAATACGTGTTATGGGCTGTCAAAGTGCCCATAACAGACCACATGCATGGCTTAAAAAAGTAATTATCAAAATTTTATCCGCTTGTGGACCACAAGACTCAGGAGGCGCGTCATTATCATCATTACTATGACTATCATTATTATTCTTATCGTTATATTTTATCATTATGGCTATCGTTATCATTCTCACTTTTATCACTGTTGTAATGAAAATGATAAGGACTACGATAATTATTATTATCAATCGCTGACACTATCACTATCGCTCTCACCATCACTATCACTGCTACTATCGCTATCATCACTATCTTTACAGTCATTGCCACTATCGTCCCAATCACTATCACGATCATCTATCAAAAGATAGACGTGACTGGGAAGGAGAGGGGAGGGGGCGGGGCCAGACATGGAGCCAGACACGCCTTCCGGGTCCTTCGGTCTTCAACTGGTTATTGATGTATTTTATTTGGGTTTTTAACTTTTACATCTTCCGTGAGTGGTCGACTAAATTTTTCTTCTACTTCTGCTTTTGATTTCGACTTAGCATCATCTCCGAATCAACAAGTAGGAAGCCCGGCAAAGAATCCACCGCCGAAATCCATTCCACGGAAACGACATCGTGAAGACCTGAAAACGCAGTTGCAAGGATACGTCTGGAGACCATGGAATATCATATACACGACCAGCAATATACCATTTGGAATATGTGCTGGGGTCCGCACAACTACTAAAGACGGACCATCTAAGTATTTAAGTGTCCAAGTAAGCAAGTATTTTATTTTCAAAATGACTCCAGTATAATGTTGTAACGGCATAAACAAAATTTTATTTCTTAATCAAACATTTCTCGCTGAGCAAAGCTATTTCCTTAGACTCTTAACAACTAATCGATGTAACACAATTCAAGAATTCCAACGATGCATGTGGTTTTGAAATGAGTTTCTTGGTGCGCCGTAACAGCCAAAAGAAGATTGGCTTTTTCAACATCGATCATTTTCGTTATCCGCACCTTTTGCCATCGAAAATGTGCTTTGAATTTTTTAAGTTTTAGAAATTATTCAAAAGTTTAAGACTTGAAAATTTCAACGATGTATTTTGATTTCGATTTGGCTTTACCCTTTTGCTGCAAGAGCAAAAATTCCAGTCCCACCTGAAAAAACTGACAAGGTACCCGCAAAAACTCGGCTTCAAATTCACTGCGTGGCAACCTATGTGACCACCATAAAAAGCGAAGACAATAATAAAAAACGATTTCAGATTCGAAGCCGAAAGAATCTCCGATACAGCAGCGTTGGAAAGTACAAGTACGGAGGGGCTGTTAAATTCGTGGAGTCAGACTAGGGCTGCCGAAGTTGCGACTCACTGAAGTGGCTTGTGACTGAGACGAGAAGACACCACTCATTTTATGTTATTGATGACAGCGGGAATAAAATCCTTTTTGGAACATGAATCACTAGGTGTAGGAGGTATTGGCGCTGCCGCCAAACGAGTTTAACGATGAACATTAATTCATGCGAACAACTCACACCCACTTTCTTTCGACTACGGTTGAATTAGTATTGGAGCCTTATCGGTACCTGAGCACCAGCATCAGCTTATAAGAAAGAAGAATTCGACGCGTTTTATATGAGGACTTAGGGAAGTTCTCCAAAAAGTATTACACATTTCTCGGTTTTTATATGGAAGACGGCGATAAATGAATATTCAACTCCATTCGCTGGACGAGAACTTTTCACAAGAGTGTTGAAAATCATTTCAAAGCTTATAACCCGGGCTAGAGCGATACGTAGCCAATTTTTCAGAACACCCTTTTATAAATCTGTCAAATTCGAAGTAATATCATGTCTTACATCTCCCGCTCAATTTAACAACTACTTCTCTATATAGCAAACCTCCTAACGGAGCTTTGTCATCTTTTCCGAAATTTCATAATAATTTAGGCAACGCAGATGGTCCATAACTCTAGAGCGCAAGTGATACCGCAGAGGTTCGAGATCCGAACGGTCATCTGACATCAGTCAGATCACCTCACCTCATTTCATTTTCGACTCATTATTGCTCTCTTCACACAGTCTCGTTATCATGTAACTAACTGCTATCACAAGGTTGAGTTCATACAATTGTCAGATGAACTAAATAGAATTGTGAGCGAAACATATCACTAACGTGGCGGAGCAAACTCACTTTGGCTATGCCCGGTCCACTACCGCGGTTAAGGGATTCTGCCCATATATAATCAGTTGTGACCCCACTGCTAACACTATATATTCACCCACTGGATCCCGTCGCCGGTGCTTCTACTTGGGGGCAAACATAGCAACCCCAAACGGGCTCCGCCGCCTAGTCATGTTCCGTTAATAACAACATACATAATGCATCAATTAAGTTCACTTATTTATATTATCGTCACAAGACGAAACATCACATTCGCATACATATGTTCACATAAGGATATGAGGCAACCGTATGTTTATTGTTCTTATGGTATTATTATAGTAATGTATGTATATCATAGGTTGTTTGGTGGTACCACTTCATTATTTGGTTTCACCACTTGTTTTGTGCACATAAAGGATTTGAACTTTGTGCTCTTGTCGGTTACAAGAGACAAGTTGGCAGAAGACACGGTCACACAGACTAAAGTTCAGCCCGTAGCAACTTGGAAGTGCAACCAGCCACTTCAAAGGGCAAAAGTCGTCGCAACCCGGAAGTTCAACGCGTGCAGCATAAAGGTCAGTGCGCCGCTAAGGACAATCTAACAATATTCAGATATCGATCGGGTCACTGCCTGAGACAAATCCAGGGACCACACAGCAAAAATCACTGAACCTCCACCACATTCTAGAAGCACGAAAAGCACATGGATGTTCAGAGAAAATCATTCAGTGTTAGAGTCAGACGCTTAATCTGGAATTCCTTTCAAAGCAGAGAAACGGTTCCTAATTGAATAACAAGAATCGCACTTTCATGCAACCCGCTGAAAGGCCAATCGATTGCTGGCTGTGTTGCACAAGTGTTGGATAGAGCAGATCAATTACAGATGCCTTTGTTATGGGTAATACTCAAACAACTGCGTTGATGCAAAAAAAGTTGTAGAGATAGGCTTCTCTTTCTTGCATTTGCTACTTGGCGTGTCATCCGCTTAAACCAAATCGCAAACACTGACTTGCCTAAAAATGCACAGAATCTAAGATACGTTCAAAAGATGATACGCAGACTTACGGATTTTCATTTCGACAAAAATGGCGAGAAGGATAGAATTAAGTTATCACAAAAGCTAACTAAACGTGCGAGGTGTCAGTGATTGATTGTACCCGATCACAACGCCGTCTACTGCTTTTCGTATTGAGACATCTCTGCAGAGGCACCATCACCTGAAGGATAGGGAATTTTTGGCTGTCGTTATACTTGGCGTAATGTTGACGAGAGGTGTCTAATTTATTCCCGTGCTCCACTATCTCTCGAAGAAATTCAAAAGCACGGTAGCGATACACCTGTAACCAGTTTCATTCAATTTCAACATTTGAAATTTATTTGTCGTTATGATTCGAAAACACGGCGAAAAATTCCCTATCCTTCAGCTGATGCTGCCTCTGCCGCGATGTCTCAATACGAAAAACAGTAGACGGCGTTGTGATCGGGTACAATCAATCACTGACACGTCGCATGTTTAGTTAGCTTTTGTGATAACTCAACTCCATCCTTCTCATCATTTTTGTCAATATGAGAATCAGCAAGTCATGCATATTAATTTCTAGACGTAGCCTGGATGTTCTAGACGTAGACTTCTAGACGTAATACCTATCATGAGCCCGAGTTATGTGCTGTGCAACTTTAAGCAAGACAATGCCCGCCATTTGGTCTAAACGGATGACACATCAAGTAACGAATGCAAGAAGGAGAAGCTTGTCTCTTTAACTCTCTTTTCATCAACACAGTTGTTTCAGTATTACCCAGAATAAATGTATTTGTAAATAACCTGCGTTATTCAACACTTGTACATCCCAGCAATAGTTAAAATTCACAAACTCAAGTTTGGCTCATGATAGGTATTATTGCTTTTGACTATTCTAATCATATTACTTGACATTCAAAAGATTTCGAAGAAACAATAAACAGGCAAGAGAAAGCAACATGTTTTACAATAACACATAAAATTTAATTTTTCATGCTTAAGAACAACTGACGACAGCCTTCAGAAGTTCACTTCCTGTTTAAAAAATGTTACGTTATCGCGGACTCCGCGAGGTAATTCGGCTTATATAGTGAGTTTTCTTATGAAGCGGAACTGATCGCTTTGTTTCCGCAACAAAGAGGAGCGTATTGAAATCCTTTTGTCTTCTTAGCCACTTAGAGAGTTCCGCTTAAATTATCTAACCGAAAAGGCATATAAAAATTACACGTTGGTAACCAGTCATGAAATGCAGAATAGTCGTGCATCCATCAAATTACTTAGATACTTACTTACTTAGAAGCTTAGATGGTCCATCTTCATAAGTTGTGCGGGCCCCAGCACATATTTCAAATGTATACTGCTGGTCGTGCATATTATATTCCTTGGTTTCCTGACCTAACCTTGCAAGGGCCTATTCAGGTCTTCACGATGTCGTTTCCGTAAAATGGATTTTGGCAATGGATCATTGGCCGGGCTTCGTACATGTTGATTCGAATATGATGTTAGGCCGAAATAAAAAGCAGAAGTAGGAAAGAAAATTAACCGATCGCTTACGGATGATGTAAAAGACGAAAATATCCATGAATGTTATCCAGAAGTTGGTCACCTCAGGAATGAACGTCTCCAAAGAGACATAGATGCACTGATCTCCAGTCCTGTCCACAAAGCTCAATATTGGTTGTTAAGACAACTGAAGCTCGTCTCTATCTCACGACTATTACAGGAAAACAAATTTTTTAGGCGACGACATGACATCGAATGCAGATGCTCAAGTTTTTAATTGAAACTACTTAACTCGTTAAGATTTTCATTAATCGCAAAAATTACCTTTAACTCTATACGATTTCTATTATTTCAGTGGTCCTCAAACAACCACGCACTAATTGGTGTGAAATGCCTGATTGATGAACAGTAATAAGGACGTGATATTTACAAAGATATTGTTCATAAGCGGGAAATCGATATTAATAATTATAATACTAATAATATAGTTATGAACAAATAGGAATATTGGAGCATATTAAATTCTAACAATATACTACGTGCTCTAAACAAGGCTTGTTGACAATGCAGCATGAAATGGTGTTAAAAAAAACAGTAAAATTCGGAATAAAAGCCGCCAGTTCAATCGTAAATTCATCCCATTCGATGGCATCAATCACTAGTGTCGTTATTTCTCTCCTAGTTTTGGTGCGTTTAGTAGTATTCAAATAACGCTATGTCTTTTGGCATTGAATTAAAAAAATCGTTGAAATTTTTCAGGAATTTACAGTCATCCATTCGGAAGTGTTTCGTTACTCAGGTTTTCAATTCAATGATTTAATCAGCTTAAAAGCCTGTTATCTTCATATAGTGTATCTCTCTGCTTTGCAGAAATAAATTGTCCCAAGCAGAATTCCGATCTTTTTCGCGAAATAACGAGAGCGACAATTTATCACAAACACAACTATCTAAGGTATGTTGTTATGCTATCGCACATGCGTTGAGAAGACTATCGCCATTGAATCGTTGTCTTTGTCAAACATTCAACTTCAGAACTGTTCTTGCAAATGGAAATCAGCAGAACGGACGTACCACCAAAACGTTTCCCACTGCCACCAACATGAGTCTACTGGTGAAAAAACCTGTTGCAACATAGATGAATTTGCTGTTTCTCAATGAAGCGTTTTGCTTTTCATACTTATTTTTTAGAAATACGACTGCGAATTAGAGGAAATTGCTATGAACATTTCCAAACTGTGCCGCAAAGATTTTAATCATAATTTCAACTTCGTCGGCAGCAACAATGCCACTTTAGATTTACCGACGACTTTCAAAAACTGGGACCTTCACCATTACGTCTCTGACATTGTGTATGATGTGAGTTGCAGTCCTCGCATCCCTTTCGTTACTTCAGCAAACAAAGTTCTTTTTAACGTTGGGTTTATGTCAATACAGCGAGAATAGTGGTAATAATGTTGAATGTGGAAACAGATACAATACAACAACCATAACTGCTCATTCTCCACAATCATGTGGTCCTTATTACATTTGTAGTAAATAATGACTAGTTGACTGAAATGCACTTGGAAGAGTCATGCTGCTAGTGTAATTTAGTTCATCAAAGAATGGTGGATCGCATCAGTGAGCGGCGCACCTCTTGCTGCTGATCTTACGCCAACAACTGCCGATTGGAATATGATCCCATTTCTTCAGGTGACGATTCTTGTTAGAATATTTCAAACTGAAAGGATATTGACAGCATTATGTCTGGTCACAGTTGATCACGGATGCTTTACAGGTTCAACGACTTTATCTGGCGTCGTTTGATTTGCTTTTAGATTTGAGAAATAAAGATAACGTTATCCATCTTTAGAGGAGTTTCTTTGAGATAGATTTCCAGATGGCTAATGCTGCAACGACGAGAGTAGGATGTGGCTACACCGTTTGCGGCTCATCTGACCAACGTTTCTTGTCATTTGTTTGTCAATATGGGGAACCGTGAGTCATTCGCCGTAATAACATCTAAGCAAATTTTAAATTCTATGCATTACTAGGCATATCAACGTTGGCGTTCCAATCTACAAGAGCGGCACACCATGTAGCGACTGCAACAAGAAATGCATCTTCGGTCTTTGCGACAACGAAGCCAATCAATTTTCGATTTAATAAAGATATTTGCTAGCCATGTCTGTTTATCAGTACTGGCAAACATTGAGAATCAGAAACAAGACTAAATTTGATGACGGTATCTTGATCAAATCATTTTAAAATTAACACTGAAGCAAGAAACATGAGAAATGAGCAACAATAAAGGGTATTTTTTTCGCTTTCCATCAGGAACTCATATATTTTAATTCCTTACACTAAGAACAAATTCTTACTCTCTCAAAATAATAAATGTAGCAGAGATGAAGATAAATATAGTGAAAAACGTCTCAGAATTCAAAAAGTGATGCATACACATTCCGCGTGAGTTCAAAGAGGTGATTGCGGACATATCAAGTAATAGACAGGCTGGAAGCATAGGATCGGAACAACGGCCCGAAATCATGTGCCCAAACAACAAATCATTGCGCAACAAGCTAAAATATCATATTATAACTAGGCCCGACGATGTAGAAAGCGTGTCAATCAGTATCAATTCACCGCTCATCAATATTTATTATAATCTGGTGCCATGAAAACTGACCTTATGCACAACACCGTATTCTTCAGTCTTGGTAATTAGTAAATAGAAAACAACGGTAATACGAGATTTTTCGCATGGTTTCTGAGCAACTGTACTTCGTCACATTCGCAATTCCTCATGTTCAAGTAGAGTGGTAAAAACTCGTGGTCAAACTCACTTGAAATGTTATTTCCTTCTTCTGACTCTTCTAAAAATTCATTCTTTCGTCTCGATTCTTCTAATCAGAGAATATCACAGTCATTTCAGAGGTTAGAGATAAGAATACTGATATAGATAGTTCAGTGAATTTTCCAATGAAAATGCTGCAACAACGAAGCTAAGATGCTTGATTATCATTAGCAATGAATCTACCCAGCTTTTCGCATTAGTTGTTTACCAATAATGAGATCCGTAAGTCAATCGACCACACTAACTTCCTTGAACCTTGCTTAAATTCTATACAACTCTAAGCATGTACAGATCGACGTTCCAGTTTACGAAAAATTTGCCAAGTAGCAATTGCAACAAACATACGTCTGCGACTCTCTCTGCAACATCACACATACAACGTCCTAACAAAAATTCAATCCATCGATATTATCAGAAATTTGTATAGCTCAGTTATTTTTTTCTTCAGGGAGACAGTTTGGGATGGTAGCAAGCCTTTGACACTCTTATGATAACTACTAGATTTATTTAGGAGCGCATAATTTTGAAAAAGCAATAGGAAGGCATGTGACAAGCAGGAGCAAAGAGAAGTCTATAAAAGAGCTGCTGGTTTCTCTTCTATATTCGCTGAAAAATACGTTGATAGTAAACATTTATTCTACTAAAATATTATCTGATGGAGAGACAAAAACATCTAAGTGAAGATACTTCAAGATAAATTTTTGGTGGTTATCGACAAAAAAAAACGCATTAGAAATGGTTGGAGTATAGAATCGGAATAACAATGAAAACATCCGCAGTTTGGGAATGAATTTAAATCCCTGGATGGCATGGAACACATTCGTTTCCAAGCGGGAGTTGAGCTCGCGTTTCACCCATACTGGAAGCACGTGATACCTTCAAGGTTAGAAAGCTTCTCAACTTCCAGCGTTAATCGATCTCTGAAATAAGTGCGATGCTTCTTCTTCAACTGATTCCCGTGTTCGAGGTTAATGCGTGCATATCTGACCATTATAATGACTCGCGCTGCTGCCTATGCATTTTATCAAGTCAGTGCTGCTTGTTTTTCCAGAAAAGTCTGGTTCCGATTCACTGATTTCGGAGGATGAAAAGTTTGGTGAGCCATGATCGCAAGATCAAACCATCGACCTTATGTGTAAAGCGGAGTGCGTCTAACCATTGCGCCACATGCACTTTTATACTACCATTACGTGGACACGAACTAGAAAACAGCGACAAGTAAAAACGAAGAGAAAAGCGATTAATTTGTAACAAGCTCAAAATCTTATGTCATATTGCGCCAAATTTTTCTCCTCAACTGATATATTGAGCGAAAATCTCTCGCTCCTAGAGGGGCGATTTTCTTAGTCGAATGCACAAAATCAATCCATATAATTAGTTAATGTATAAAATCCACCGTTAAACCAGTTATATAGAGGATGTCACCGATGTGTTTCTATAGACTATGAATAATAGGAGATTCACCTGAAAAAGCGCAATGCTTTTCGGCATCGAAGCTTCCAACTCGTGCCTCAGGATTCTCATTACCACCTGAAAATCGTTAACGGCACGCCATCATATCCTATCTGTTTCAAGAAGACAGTGTTGTCCGATTTTCGACTTTCTATTTGAGTGTTTGTTCATGTGGACGCAAAGTATTCGACATGCATTGCCAATGTTTTCGTCACCACATTTTCTACAAGAAAGGAGGCATAATGAGTCTGTACTCATGAGTTTTCCTTTTCTACCGTCAGAACATTTCATCGAATCTCCGTAATAGGTCGTATAGGCTGCTCCAGACTAAGTGACATAGTAGTTGAGTTAGGTTCGATTTTAAAAATTACTGTCTACAGACAGCATTGCCTCCTATCCAGAAGAATTAGACCGTCAGAATGAAGATCTTAGAGCTAAAACCTAAACACAATGAACTATGGTTAAGAAGATTACCGCTCAATCGTGTAGATATATCATAGAAAAAGTCGCGATGAGGCATTCGAGAAGTTGCTGAGTTTAGTTTCACTGGAACCGACAACGCATCAAAAGTCGATATTGTAAATACATTCAATGCATTGTAAAATTTATTTCTCAATAATGACTCTAACCTTTACAAATTACTACTTTCAGAATCCTCGTACGATTCGCACTGATTTTCATTGCTATGCCAAAACTTTTAATAGTTTTTTACGCGATCCGTCTTCACAGTTTTTTCAGTGTGTAGTTCTCCACTGCATCTAGCATTCGAATCGTTTTTCGTCTTCTTCTTTGAACGTCGTAGAATACTGATTGAGAATGTCTCCTTGCAACTCGAGAATAGCCTGACTGGGGTGTTTCATAGGCTTTCGTCATTGACTGCCTGGGGTCAAAAGCTTCACCGGACTCAACTCCTAACAGATTTTTCAAAAAAAAAAAAACAGATTGATTGCTGGTACTTCGCTTTTTGCTATTAGATGACTACTGATAATCCACGCCAGGCATAAACGAACACAAAAACGTCCATAGGCAAAGCAAAGCATTGCGAATTAACTCTATTAAACTCATTCAAGCTGAGGAGTCTCACATTATCGTCCGAACTAAGAACCTGAAACGATACCAATAGCAATATCAACTAATGGGCCTCATGAGAAAAAAAATTGTGGCGATGTTTGTCTTCGTCGAGATAACGGATCTCAGTGGAAGAGCTGCGCATAGAATCGAATTTTGATTTATCACTCAGTGCTAGAGTTGCTGGAATGCGAAGGAGAATACAAATGATACATCTGCATGTGTGCAAATGTTTAAAATCCTTTGAGGTATGTATAGCTCAAATTTTTGAAAATCTATAGGCGTACTTAGCATACAGTTTAGATTTCATGAGATTTTGAGAGATTGATAGATAATGTCGTTGTTTGAGAACACATGCACAAACTCTCCACAGCAATGTTGTACTTTAAATGATAACCATCGGACTGCACTGAATAGCGTTGGTGTTCATACACCTGTTACCAAAATCACCACGCTGACTTATAAAGATGGATCGTGTGGAGGAACCTGAGAAGATTATCTATAAAGCATGCAAGAACAACAAAAGGAGGTTACCCAGCGATCTTTTACTGGTAGGGGCTCCCAGATTATTTCTACGATGCCTATTGTTTAGTTATTAGTAGTTTCATTTTTTAGAGGATCCGGAAGAGAGCGAATCCCGAAATTGTCGGGTCTATTACTGATGATAAAGACGTATTGAGAAGTGATTTTCATTGAAATTTCTAGTTCACAAGGTGTTCAGTATTGTCATCGTCAAGAGCGAAGCACCTTTTAGATTTGGGAGTTTAGTAACACTTACATTTCACATGAGAGTGAAGGTCAAAGCACAAAGATTGCGACATTGATTAATTTTGATGAAAAACATATTACAATTGTATACCATTGAATTACCATTGAATGATAAATCAAAATTCGATTCTATGCGCAGCTCTTCCACTGAGATCCGTTATCTCGACGAAGACAAACATCGCCACAATTTTTTTCTCATGAGGCCCATTAGTTGATATTGCTATTGGTATCGTTTCAGGTTCTTAGTTCGGACGATAATGTGAGACTCCTCAGCTTGAATGAGTTTAATAGAGTTAATTCGCAATGCTTTGCTTTGCCTATGGACGTTTTTGTGTTCGTTTATGCCTGGCGTGGATTATCAGTAGTCATCTAATAGCAAAAAGCGAAGTACCAGCAATCAATCTGTTTTTTTTTTTTTGAAAAATCTGTTAGGAGTTGAGTCCGGTGAAGCTTTTGACCCCAGGCAGTCAATGACGAAAGCCTATGAAACACGCCAGTCAGGCTATTCTCGAGTTGCAAGGAGACATTCTCAATCAGTATTCTACGACGTTCAAAGAAGAAGACGAAAAACGATTCGAATGCTAGATGCAGTGAGAACTACACACTGAAAAAACTGTGAAGACGGATCGTGTAAAAAACTATTAAAAGTTTTGGCATAGCAATGAAAATCAGTGCGAATCGTACGAGGATTCTGAAAGTAGTAATTTGTAAAGGTTAGAGTCATTCTTGAGAAATAAATTTTACAATGCATTGAATGTATTTACAATATCGACTTTTGATGCGTTGTCGGTTCCAGTGAAACTAAACTCAGCAACTTCTCGAATGCCTCATCGCGACTTTTTCTATGATATATCTACACGATTGAGCGGTAATCTTCTTAACCATAGTTCATTGTGTTTAGGTTTTAGCTCTAAGATCTTCATTCTGACGGTCTAATTCTTCTGGATAGGAGGCAATGCTGTCTGTAGACAAGTAATTTTTAAAATCGAACCTAACTCAACTACTATGTCACTTAGTCTGGAGCAGCCTATACGACCTATTACGGAGATTCGATGAAATGTTCTGACGGTAGAAAAGGAAAACTCATGAGTACAGACTCATTATGCCTCCTTTCTTGTAGAAAATGTGGTGACGAAAACATTGGCAATGCATGTCGAATACTTTGCGTCCACATGAACAAACACTCAAATAGAAAGTCGACAAATCGGACAACACTGTCTTCTTGAAACAGATAGGATATGATGGCGTGCCGTTAACGATTTTCAGGTGGTAATGAGAATCCTGAGGCACGAGTTGGAAGCGTCGATGCCGAAAAGCATTGCGCTTTTTCAGGTGAATCTCCTATTATTCATAGTCTATAGAAACACATCGGTGACATCCTCTATATAACTGGTTTAACGGTGGGTTTTATACATTAACTAATTATATGGATTGATTTTGTGCATTCGACTAAGAAAATCGCCCCTCTAGGAGCGAGAGATTTTCGCTCAATATATCAGTTGAGGAGAAAAATTTGGCGCAATATGACATAAGATTTTGAGTTTGCTACAAATTAATCGCTTTTCTATTCGTTTTTACTTGTCGCTGTTTTCTAGTTCGTGTCCACGTAATGGTAGTATAAAAGTGCATGTGGCGCAATGGTTAGACGCACTCCGCTTTACACATAAGGTCGATGGTTTGATCTTGCGATCATGGCTCACCAAACTTTTCATCCTCCGAAATCAGTGAATCGGAACCAGACTTTTCTGGAAAAACAAGCAGCACTGACTTGATAAAATGCATAGGCAGCAGCGCGAGTCATTATAATGGTCAGATATGCACGCATTAACCTCGAACAAGGGAATCAATTGAAGAAGAAGCATCGCACTTATTTCAGAGATCGATTAACGCTGGAAGTTGAGAAGCTTTCTAACCTTGAAGGTATCACGCGCTTCCAGTATGGGTGAAACGCGAGCTCAACTCCCGCTTGGAAACGAATGTGTTCCATGCCATCCAATGATTTAAATTCATTCCCAAACTGCGGATGTTTTCATTGTTATTCCGATTCTATACTCCAACCATTTCTAATGCGTTTTCTTTGTCGATAACCACCAAAAATTTATCTTGAAGTATCTTCACTTAGATGTTTTT
>JAHQIW010000975.1:0-124417 GCA_019055375.1 Parelaphostrongylus tenuis | reverse complement strand
CAAAAACTGCCACCACCGCCTCCTCTTAGGACGAACCAAGTTGCCCTACTCGTCTGAGCCCAATACTTTCTTGAAAAGCACTCACCACACTCAAATATAGGAATTGCAAACAGTACGCCGTGCGTCATAAACATTACACAACGCCTATTAAGAGTAGAATCTTACTATAATCGAGGCAGTGGTTGTAACACAATCCGACTTATACTTACCTTGGTTGACACATGTTTTGCTCGTATGGTTCGATGTTTTTATCGCAATTTAGCGTTCTATTTACGCATTATATTTGCTAAACGCTTTATTTCCCAATCTTTCCTCAAACAAGACACTACATTATGAAACCGAACGCTACATGCAAATTTCTCGATTCTAAGCGAAAAATAAAACAGTCTATGCTATACATCATGCGGAATACTATTTTGTATAAAACTGCCAGTAATGTCCAAGAAGTTCCGTGTGTAGTCCACAACGACTAATAGTGCCTACCACTCGCTCTAGCCCCTATTCTATCACTCACTTAGGGCTCTGCACACTGGATCTCGTTCACGAATGGGTCTGTTCGGGAATCCGTTTTCGAATGCTGTCGTTTATACCTGTGGCACAAGAAAGTCACCCATTCCACCGGTTGCCGAGACATAGTTTCGAACAATCTGTACGCTGTTGTTGAATATCCATCAAATGTCCGATACAACGGTAGTCTCCTCACACAACTACAATGTATTAGATAGTAATCGACTGGTGGTCAGTCAATTCATTTAGTAGAAGAGGTAGAAAACAAAAGAGTCTATTTGTGTGAATCGAGAAAGAAAAAAAAAAGGAAAACTGATGGTATAGAGAACAATTAGTCGAACAGAGAAAATTAAATCCACTTCAACCTCAGTTGCTGTATATCTGCGAATCATGAATATACTCGGGGGCTTCGTTTTGAGCTTTCTCGCAGCATACACCAGATGTAATCAAGGTGATTTTTGAATTGACTGGAACACCAGATATAGGGTAACTCATCTCTTGCTTCGGTTTTTGAGTGTGAATACCATATTATGGACGCTAGATCGTGATCGTATCATATAATATAGCTTAGTTGAGCTAAACTTTTTCATCATAGTTATCGCTAGGAGCATTATAATATCTTCGAAGCCTTGAAGTTCCTGTGGTGCTCATAGCCGCTATCCATATGTGACTTACATTTTCCAATTCAAACCACCTTCCTCATAGACGCTGTAGAAAGGTTCGAAGTGTGAAAATTACGAGCTTTTCTCACCATCATGCGTTTTTTTTCTCGAGAAGGAATCCGTCGCTTATTATTTGTGCTACATATTGAAGCATGATCGTTCCTTTCACGAAAGTGTTAGGCGTCAACACTGCTTTGGCGATCGCGAGAAGTCCTGGAAAGAACTTCCTCAATACTGTGTTGTTTTGCTGTGGGACTTAGTCAACTAAGGCCTTCCATTCGTTGATCAGCACTTGGGAATGATCTCTTCTACGTGGAGAAAGTCGCAATTATATTTTATTCTATGGGTTCTAGGTCGTTAGCCAACCAGGTGATCAGGTGTAGCAAACCTTAGCACCGTATATGTTACCACAGGCTTTGATTTCATGTGGACTTAGACTAGTTAAGTGTTGTCTACATGCAATAGCAGTAATATATTTAGATGATATTGTAAGCGGCTGTTCTTTTTTTTGTGACTGGAAGCGTGCAGTGGTAGCTAAGAAAAACCATTGGGTTGATTTTATTAACGCGGATAAATATTGGATGGTTGTACGTGGGAAAAGTCGGCCACATCCAGGAAAAAAAGAGGGGGTTACGCTCGCGCGGAGGGGCGGGCGAGGTGGACTGGCACGATGATATTTACGTTCGTTTTCTCTCTGCCGAGCAGCGGACAGGTGAATCTGCGAGATGGGTTTCTTGTTGTTGACCATTCACATTTGCTTACTCGACTGCTCCGACTCAACTAGGCGCTTTTGTCAAAAAGAAGCTACAAATCAGACGATTTGACTGTTCGGGATTCTAGGATGCTGACTAGACACATTCGATTGTTAGGGCATATATGAGAGATTTTCTCCACTCCTTATTCTATGTCACTTACGTATTCGAACGCAAGTTTGGATAAAAAAATAAAAAAGGGCTGCGACAGCTGAAGTTCGTTAATAAATTCGTGGATTAACGTGTCCTCTGTATTGTGAACAACACAATTTTTATTTTGAATTTTACAGCAAAAAAAAAAGGACCTGCATAAAAGGTCTTAAGTCGAAAAAAAAACCCCGGAACCCATCGTACGGCTCTCCGCGGATAGTTTCTGGCTTTGGAATGTAATTACGTTGTATAGCGTGACCCTGAGGGGCCGATTGAGGACTGCGGGATCTGCAATATCTTGCGGAAAATCCATCGTTAACAAAAGGGACTGGTCGACTGTCCAAGAGTAAGATATGATTACATGCTGAATTCCTCAACACATATATTATCATTTGTCCTGAACCCGCCTTGAACCCTCTATACTCTATAAGTTGATGAAAGGCATGTCCGACATAGATAATTACAAAGGTGACAAAAATGTTTGTTTGTTCTTGGTCATAACGTTGTCAGTGGGAGTGCGTTAGCTTATTTGGAGTGTCTGTCTACTTTCGTGATCGTAGTAGTTGTTGCGAATGCGATTGCCGTAGCGAGGCTGTAGGTGTCGCATGATTGTTGTGGCAGGGCGACGGGGCAACGCCAGGGGGGGGACGGGCACATTTTGTACCGGAATGTTTGGTACAAGAATTTTCGCCCAAACAGCTCCTCGCCTGAACTGTGAATACCGCTCGTACACCTCAGAGACGGCAAACACTAAAGTGATATCAATGGCATTTGATTTATTGAAAAAAGACAAGCGACAAGTGAATTTTTGGAGACTTTCTAAATGAAGAAAGGTCATTAATATCTCAGGTTAGATCACAGAAAGTGGAATCATATTTTAACGCCACAAATTTTGGGAGAAAAATGCTATTACTCTTGCAAGACATCACAGAATATCCAACGTTTTCACCTCACGGAAAAGATAGAAGAAAGAGCGAAGAGGATGAAGAAGAAGAGAAAAACAACTAAGTTAAGTAGCTAAATCGAAGTTGAAGCACGCTTACGATCCCATCTGCCGGTTCGTCGATCGGTTATGTTACGCATGGAAAGTTTCAGTTTGAAATTGTCCTCAATAATATTTGAAGAAAATCTGAAAATGTTCAAAATCTGGCTCAATAGTGAAGGGAGAATTTTTCAGACAGTTCTTTAGTGTTTCGAGACACAAAGGAAAACTGGCACTAACTTTAGGCCTTCAACATAGGTTGAAGATCCCCACAGAATTCTTGGAAAATCTGCGGACCAATTATATTTGTTTCAGATGTACCTGAGAAAGTTGAGTGGTGAGCATAAATTCGACCTCAAATGGGAGTTGAACCCGGGTTTCACCCATACTAAGAGTGCGTGCTACCATTACACAATCGAGGCCATCACTAAATCCTCAATATCTCTCTGTCATAGCTATCAGGCGCCAATCTTAAACAGATTTGGTCTGCTAAGCAATATCGCTCTATAAACCCAGTTAACCTGACAGCCATAGTAGTTATATAAATCCAAGATTTCTTTTGTTTTTACTGCCTTTTCGAAGCGTTATGATGTTTCATATTGTCTAAGGGGATTGAGCAGTGGGCGAAAATTCGACCGCAGACGGGAGTTGTACCTGTGTTTTACCCGTAGGTATGGTGACTGATAGCTGTGATAGAGGGATATTGAAGAATGAGTGGTGGGTAGGCGGTGGTCTCGGTGGTGTAAGGTAACACGCACCTCCGATGTAGCTGAAATGCCGGCTGAAGTTTCGTCTGAGGCTGGATTTTTGCTCATCACTTATTTCTCTTAGGTATATCTGAAACATCACAACATAGTAAACTTATAAGAAATCCTGGACTGTCTCTGGGGAATGAGGGCGTCTTTGAGCGCAAAAATAACTTCTCATTGTACAGCATCAAGGACCCTCTGATGATAACTTGTAAATGAGTTTTTTCAGTGATCCATCTTTGCTTGAGATAACTGTACTGTGGCATTCCCAAATCGTCGATACTTACCAGCTGCCGGCCAATTATTTCCAAAATGTGACAGTGATTCCTGTCATTGATTCGAACTCATGTTGTGCAATACAGCTTGTTATACAGATATATCCGAGGATATGTGAGAAGAGGGAGCGAGAGTAACTGGACTTACAGTTGTACGAAAATGAATGAATATATGTTTGTGTAGAAAAGTGGAAATTCAAATTTCACAAGATTTTCTTCCTCAACGTTCGATCGTCTGAGCGAGATGAGAGTTTTCTCAGGTAGCGAAGTACAGCGTTCAGAACGACGGTCAACTTCTCATAAAAACAGCCAGTCTGATAAGTTGGATCACGTAAGTCAATAGGAAATAAATTCGCTTCAAGAATCACCGACTTCATAGGAGAAATCATGCAATGACGCAAAAGAACTCCCTCTGATCCGTAACAGCCTCCGCAGCCGAAGATGACAATGTGAAAATGTGCGCGGCACCAGTTTTGGCGGATTTTCAGTAAATAAAATGGAAATGTAAGGTTAAAACTCACAAATTCATGATAGGTGGACTATACATGTGTTCAGATAACTAAGAGGCATAATGACTTTACCTAACAGTAGGATAGTAGTGGATACCGAAATCGTACATCCAAGGATACGTAAACAGTACTCTGTTCATACCGGTCACATGAGCGAGCAGCACTTCACGATCAATACGATTTCGATCAATAACCTGAAATATACAATCTCGAATTGATTGAAATTCCCGAAGAATTTGCTTGGCTTAACATTAGCATATTGCATTATCGAAGTCAATACTTATAGAGAGAAAGGAGACAACCCATTACTGTTTGACCTTTTCCACTGCTAAATAAATTAAGAATTGAAAATTATTGACTTTCCACTGCTAATAAATAGAATTGAAATTTATTCACCATTTAGCGTCATAATTCTTCTAATTTCTCATAAATGGAGGGCCATTATCATTAGATATTGATGGATAAAGCTGATTTAGGTCTAATTCAACCTTTTCTTTGTGAGCTATGAGGTTTTCATAACAATTTATTCTAGCAGCTGATGTTTCAGCGGTTTCGCCTCTTTTAAGATTTGAAAAGATCAAAATGTCTACAACCCAGTCAGCTAGACGCGTCCACTACTTCGAAAAAAAAATCAACAAGCTTAAATTTCAGCCGTACCAAGAACAAATTATTTATTCACGTACTCACCACTTTTTATGAGCCTTCCAACAAGTCGTCCTTAAGACCACCCTTCAAAATCACTGTATTACATACTGTCATATTACGCGTGATGACGAGGTATTCTTCATCTCGGTTCAAATGACACAGACACACAATGAGAAAGATTTTGAAGTAGTAGTCACCATCTTCGCACAAGAACGTACAACTCAGCACGTGAGATTCTTTATAATTCTCAGTAAATTCTGCGAATCGAAGTATGAACCGCAATGACGATTGCTTCGTTATCACACGTGATATGACACAGTATACAATATGTCGTGACAGCATATTCTAAACCTTCCATGAGGTCTGCTGTGGCACTTATACAATTCTAGACATTGTTTCGGCCTTTCGACCTCATCAGTAACGGTGCCTTTCAGTTAATCGCCCCAGGGAATCGAAGCTGTACAAAGTACTCTCTATATAAGGACAAAGGATCACCGTGGCGTTCCTTCAGAGTGATTGATTGCCGATTGTCGTTGCGTGGCTTCCGGCTATTATACCAATATATATATATATATATATATATATATATATATGAGCGCATGTGGCGCAGTGGTTAGAGGTGCTCTGCGTCGCACACGAGGTCAATATCTCGGTCTCGCGCTCATAGCTCACCAAGCCATTCATACCTCCGGGGTCGGTTATTGGTACCAGACTGGTCTCAGACTTGTCTGGGAGTATAAGCAACATTGACTCGGTTCAGCGGGAGGCCACCGCGAGTCATTTTAAGCCAGATATACATTCAGTCACCTCAAACGAAGTTAAAAACTGCAGACGATTGCATGATGCATCCTTCAGGGATTGACGAACGCAAAGTGCTTTATCCCTTTTTAATTTATATATATGCATTTAATATATATATTTGTACATCAATACTTTCATTCCACTACTTTGAGACCTCGCTTGAAATAAATACTACATCTTTATGAGGCCGAAACACGTGTCTTGCATTGTATTAGTGCCCCAGCAAATCTCATGATCTCTTATAATATGCTGTTACGCTGCTCTATATATATATATACGCTTGACGTCCCGAGGAATCCAGTCGGTAACGGCTCTCGTCCATCGGTTGTCGTTGAAGCGCATCACGTGTCCGGCCCATCTTATTTTCGATATCCTGGCGTGTAGAACGGCGTCTCTGACTTTCGATCGTTGACGTAGGTCGGAAGTTCGGATCCTTTGTCTCATTTGCGAAATACGAGATACTCCTAGCATCGACCTTTCGACTGCGCGTTCGATAACGGCAAGTGATCTTTCATCCTGCTTACGTAGAGACCAGGTTTCTGCTGCATACGTTAGGGCAGGGATAATTGTCGAGTCGAAAAGGTGGGCACGGAGTCGGATGTTCTTTGTCCTCTTCACTACATCTTCGATGCTCTTAAACGTTCCCCAACCCGCTCGTTTCCTCCTGCTCAACTCTGGGCTAGGTCGTTCATCATGTTGATTTCACGACCTAGATAGATGTAACTGGAGCATTCGGAAATTTCCGAATGCTCCAGTTATATATATATATATATATATATATTATATATATATATATATATATATATATAATTTTACAAGATCTCAAAATAGTTGATTGAAAGTACTGAAGTATATGAAACAGTTATTTTGATGTGAGAGATGATGCATTGGCAGTTCAAGTGAACTCTGCGCAATTAGTGCCTACTTGGACTGGGTGGACATTACATAAAGCGGTGACCATGTAAAAAGTAATTCTATTCTCAGAGCCTCGAAGGATCATTTTGTCCACAATCCAATCAGTCGAACACCTTCACTACTGTTATGGAAAAAATCGCTAGACCTAGATTTCAGTCGCATCAAGCACTAAATCAAAACTATGTAAAAAGTTGTTTTACTTTAAAAGCGATGAAAGTCTAAACGCAAGGACTTATTCTGTCAAGGTAATGAAGGCGATTGGCTGGCTGAGCTGGACCTTCCAAGTTTTGAAAAAAAGCAGAACCGCCAAAACAGCTGTTTGAATACATTGTATAAAAACAACATCTTGTTTCTCTTACTGAGAGAACACTGAATTATTGAATATTGCTGGGGTTAATAAACAGTCGATTTGGGGAGGAGTCATCCGAAGAATCGATTAAAATATTCAAACACCATTCAAAATCTCCTACTCGAGCAAACGCTTTGTCAGTCGGTAAGAAAAATGTGTGAAAGCCATTCCATGCTGAACTACCGTAGATGACCAGCGCTATGTCTGGGACACGATTCAGAATATCACGAAGTTCTCTGAAAAGATCACCTACATTATCGAGAAATGCTGTTTCCACAGCTTAAAAAATTTCTATATAATTGCTTCTATATGCTATGCACTATGCACTACATACACTATATGAGCGCGTGTGGAGCAGAGGTCAGGGATACCTGCCTTCTTTTTGTCTAAAATCTGTTTTATTCATTTGTTTATTTTCAGGTGTGCTCAAGTTTTGGAATTCTAAAAATCAACGTATCACAGTAACTGAGTTGCACAGGACGGGAATGAAAACGGCCGACATTATCAAAATCGACCGATTTCAAACCAGCAAACGTCTACATAGCCATGAAACGTTTCAAAGAGGCTGGGAGAGACGTCATCGTTCTCACCCTCTCCGGAAAACATTCAAAATGTCCGTTCCCAGATACGAACGAAATCCGCTGCGTGCGTTGCACAAAAAGCGCTCTTGAAGCTTGGGGGATCAGCAAGTGGAGCGTCACAACATTGCCAAAAAAAAGCTCAAGCTACGTAGTTACATAAATGTTCGTGTTCATGTGCTAGCATCGTTGAAATTTTTCGCAAGCGACTTTGCAAATGTATAGAGGTCAAAGAAAGTAGTTTTGAGAATTTTTATAATTTTTCTTTTTTTATAATTTCGTGGTGTAACAACTGTAATTAGTGCTTCAATTCAATGAAATAATTTGTTTATGCAGTATTTTTTTACTGCTAAAATATCTGAAAAATCTGTCAGAACTTTTTTCCGGACTTTGTATGATTACAATATCATACCACTGCTAAAATAGCGGTTGAACAGAAATTTTTCGTCGATTAGACATGTCGAAATTATTATTTTCCAAGTTATCCAAATACTCACGTGAGTTCCCTGTTATCGTATTGTCGATCGACAAAAAGTGTTTGACTGGTATCACGTATAAAAGACAGTGTTGTACCGGGATACGGTCGATGTCCCATCGGTGTACAAATCTTATACAGATACTGCTCACCGGAAATTATTCCCCACTGATTTGTCGCATGATTGCATAACATACCAGCATTGGCAAAATATGACTGAAATTGAAGCTAATGACTCTCAGTAAAGTAAATAATCCAGTTGCAGTCGTCTGTTGAAATTTCAAAAATCTGCGCTCGGAACAACAGCAATGGCTAGATGCCAAGAACGTAAACGAGCTCGCATTCATTGTTTAATGAGAAGTATCCAACCAGTGACGAGGCACATGAGACAGAAAATCTCTTTTTTAGTCAAATGATCATCGTTGGACAACTGTCTATGGGTATCAACTAATACATCACAGTATGCTGAGAATTAGGTTTACCTACAGAATTGACCAAAGTTTCATACAAAATGCGCTGGTTCATGTATTATGGTTGATTTTTTACCTCCTGGAAAGCATCGAAAGGTGATATTGAAACGAATTAAGTGGAAAGCTCTTATATTTCAATCGATTAACAAAGTGGAAAACTCACAAAATTGTTTGGATTGTTTTCAAATTGCGTAATATACACATATCCGCTGTTGATTGTGGATCGAATTAGCGTCTGTTTTTCCCATCGCCTTCCTTGTGAGATTTCCACTACTTGTGTATCGACTTAAAACAATCAATAACGATCGATCGTCGATGGAAAATAAACTTTGTATACAAACCTATATGACTAAGTCGTTTCCTTTTGATCGAGTGCTCGAATATTGGGATTATAAGTGAAGACATCATCAACTGGAGCAAATACCTTCAAACATTTCAATGCAGATGTGATCACATTATGTCAATTTAGTTATCAACGGCTACCGTAATCCTGGCATTGCTGTCTTCCATGTAGGCTTTGGCTACCAGTATATCGACCACATAAAGCACGCCACTGGAAGAAATCGTACTTGTGAGAATAGAATTTTCACAAAACATTGTTTAGCACAAAAAGTACAACACGAAATGTAAGCAATCTACTTGTTGCAGGTCACTGATTCGTGCAGTTTCCGTCCATAAATCAGCATTCGCTCTTGCAAATAAGCAAAAAATTAACCACATCAGCTCATTAACCTAGAAAGTTATCACTACTCCTATTGATGAACTTTTATTACGGTTCAAAATATACGAAACAATAAAATGTACGAACGTATCAAAACCCATTAAGAGAAGCATGTATAGATAGGTTAACAGTGGTACTTGCTCCCAGTGACGAGATAGAACTGGTGGATTTGAAAGCCCACAAAACATCATGCTCAAGACGGTTTAAAAATCACTATAACGCTTTTCACGAGCGTTTTTGAACCTTGTTCACAATTCACCTTGCCTAATTTTTTCACGGATATAATGTGAAAACCACGAGACTGTCGCGACACAAGCGAATTGTGGATTCTAAGGTGGTTACAACTGCGGTTACCCTTTTCAGGAGGTACCGTCTAGATGACAGTTTCAAATTTAAGCGGGCTTGTTACAAAGTAAATGTTGCGCAGTTGCAAGAGATACCCAAAAACTACACATCTGGTCGCTAGTTTAATATGGCATCGCAGGTCAAGTCCGTCATTCCTCCAGTCATGTTGGCACCAGACTATCTGAGATGATAGCAACAGAGATTTTATACATAGATAGGGCACTGCGAAGCAATGCATAGACCAAATATGTATCCGAGCATGTTGACGAGGCTTAGTTGAACCAAATGCATAGCGCAATTCAAAGAATTTGATCAGCGGCGAACGCTTTATCCTTTTACGTCTCATTCAGTCTAGTGACTTGCTGCCTCAAGAAGAATGAAGAAATATAGTTCGATGCTCCTGGGTGTCAAACTATTTTCATCAACGTATCAAAAATAATTTTTGGATAAGCCAATAGCAAGTCAGAGCACGACTTGCTTTAATGACAATGTCGTCGACGGATTGCGGAAAACGCAAGAAATTTTTGCCAAAAGTGGGTATCCTTGAATCTATCACCCAATTAAAAACTCATTGGGAAGCTAGTTAGGAAAGGAAATTCCACAAAGTTAGGGCTCATGCTGATCAATATCCTATATCCGCACTGCAAATTAGTATATGATCACTTTGGGCTCGCGTTTGAACCCCACTGGTATGCAGGACAGGCGCCCACGAATCCTCAATACTAACCGGTTAGTGATCTTTTGTGAGAAAAAGAAAAAAGCGGACGGTTTCACATACGTAACGACAAACATACAAGTAAATAGCTGAACTATGCAATAAAAATTAGAGTTGAAATGAGGAAGAAAATCAAAAAATAAAGATTTAGTGATTGATCTTCGTATTTTTAGTGCTCATTCAAAAATATGCAGTCATATCATTCGTTTCATGTTTTTCTTTAGACCACGCTCAAATTTCAGTATAACCTGATAGTTATTTCTGAGCCACTCATGTGGTCTGTTATGCGAACTTATACAGTGCGATACACGTGTTTCGGCTTTGCAGCCTCGTCAGTCGCACGGTGCCTTTTCGTTCAGTCAGTTCCTCGAAGATCTACCCCTTGAATAGTGGAGTCGACGACGAACGTTTTGAAAGGCAGATAAGTGAAAAAATCACCGAAAGATAAGTGTTGTTCACTCTTCGCTGGTAATCGGGAAACATCATAGCTTTCGTGCCAAGTGTTTCTTGAGACTCTTCAATGTAAGGAGTAGATCTCCGAGGAAGTGGCTGAACGAAAAGAACCATGGCAGTTGACGAGGCTGCAAGATCGACACGTGTATTGTCCTATATAAGTGCTCATAGCAGACTGTTGCATGGTTCAAAGATGATTTTCAGTATGCGATCAATTGTCAACACAGAAAAAGGAATCTTCGTAGCATATTAACTACGCTACATATCTTTTTCAACTAGTCTGATGTGAAAATAATAGCCATTTTGATTTCTGAGACGATGTAATTCGGTTCATATTAAGAATTGATGAAATGCTTTGATAATTATTTCTTGACCACTTCTTACATGACAAGTTAAATTGTGGAATGCAAGCACATGAATGCTCAAATATGACGAAACTCGGGACTTTAGCTGGGCTTCGAAGCCGCGATCACACCTTTCGTGGACTCACATGTCGTTCACTGCACCATCCAGGCTTCCACCTTGCTTTTTGTCAGTTAGCCATGCTTAAACTATATCCATGCTATGATCGGTCACTCGTCAACGCGATTAACCCGTCACGGACTGCGTTGATTTCTTGCGCTGAGGCAGGCAACGAGATAGCGCATCGTGCTTCAATGGCAATGTGATAGTTTTCTGGCGAGATTTAGATTTCTAACATCACTAAAGGAGGTTTGATTGGCAGTAAATGGTGAATCATGATAGAAGAGAATTCAACAAAGCTGTTTTGGTCGAAACATGCCACGACGATTGCAAAATAATGTCAGTCAATAACTATACTACAAATTGCGATGGAATGCCAAATCATCGATATTTTCAAGCAATTTCCATTATTATTGAATATTATGAGTTTAGACTTTTCTAGAGACATAGTAAAGCCGTTGTTTCATTGAATAAATGTAATGTGGAAAGAATAATACATAAGAATTCTCAGAACCGACTCCATGTTAACCCATTTGGGACGGTAATAAATATTGTTGGGCACAGGGCGAACCAGAAAGTAGTGCACGATTTTCCTTATTTGATTAAGGATTTTGTTTTCACTGTGGAAAAATGTTTTGGAGCCTGTCGTATAAGTTCAATAAGTCACAATTTGCTCTACACGTCATAAACTTTTGGAGCATATACAGTTCTCACGTGTAAGAAAAACGCTAGTTAATTACGCAATCATACCGTTTTGTCATGCGGTCAACTCCAAATTTTGATACTTCTCACTATACACATTACCCAAAAGTCATCAAGGTGACCGAAACTCAAGAAACAATGATTATTTGGCCAAGAATAATAATGCATATTGCGTGCAATACCAGTTTATCGAAAACTTTTGATTAATTTTAAAATATTAGTGCGCACAGTTGTTGAGACATAATTTGAATTATAGAACAGACTTTCTTCTACCGTTCAAGGAGTATTTATTTTTTATATGTTCATTTACATGGCGCAGTGGTTAGAGGTGCTCTGCATGGCACACAAAAGATCGATGGTTCGATCTCGCGTTTATGGCTCACCAAGCCATCGATCCCCTCGGGGCCGGTAAACTGGTACCGGACTGCTCGCAGACTTATCTGGGAGGATAAGCAGTACTATCTCAATGTACCGGTAGCTACTTCGAGTCATTGTAAAAGTCTGATATGCATTCAGTCACCTCACACGAAGTTAAAAATTAAATACGAATGCATGGCATATCCCTAAGAGATTGATCAACTCCGAAAGATTATTTATTGGTTTTTAACATATTTTGGGTGGATCACAACAATTTTTCGTCCTATTCATGTTCTGGCATTAGCCATCCATGAAGGCTCTAAAACTGGCAGATGGATTCGTCTAATGATTGGAATTTTTTCCTTTCTTTACGAGTATTGCGGAATGTTCGACGATTTGACGCTTTCTGGATATCTGGTACTGGGCGTTCGCTGGTTTTCTTCAAAGCGACTTTCTAAGAAATTTTTTATAACCACTTTATAACACCTCGCGTGAACCGATAAATTCAAGAGTTCATCTTAAGTAAAATAATGATCCGTTTTACTTTGTTGAATAAAGAACTAAATCTTCGATGCTAAAAACCGATCAATATTGTTTTTTGATGCAGACAAAAGTAATGGTGATGGGACCACCGCACTAGAATTAATCGATAACCTGAAATATTCGAAACTTATAAGAATTCGAAACTAACAATCGTGATTTGCTGCGATAGAACTGAAAAGAGCGCTGACCTGATTTGAGCTAAAGCTTCTTTACTAGTTTCTTTGTTATTTTATTCTGAAAGTTTATCAGTTTTACAAAGAAGGTCTTATGATAGCAATGCGGGAGTTAGATGACAATAGAGGATTTATAACGCTTGAATTCCAAAGTTGATGTTAAATTTATTTCATGGAATGTTGTAGGATTTTCCTCACAAAGTCCTTCATTAGACAAACTGCCAGGACCGACTCACCAATCTCGGCATAGCTTATAGATAGATTAGAAAGTATTATTGAGACGCAGAGCTCACAAATTATCGCGTTTCAACTCATCCATTTGAGGACCAACGGTATGTTTCGTACCGCGCCGCACGAATTCAAATCTCGCTCAGCTACTGTAATGGCGGAGCTGTGCCCCGTGGGAAAGCAGACATATAAATTTTTTACTATTTCATATAGTAAAATTATGATTATGGGAAAACTTCATCGCTACGAAACGATAAAATGTTAGTGAATTAAGTTATATAAAGGTATATTGAGTGAAAATCACGTTTATTTACCTATGTTTCATTAAGAGGAGCGCATGTGGCGCAGTGGTTAGGAGGTGCTCTGCGTCACACTCAATGGTTCGATGATTAGATCTCGCGCTAACTGCTCACCAAAAGATCCATCCCTCCGTGGTGGGTAAATTGATAAGTGACTTATCTAAGGAAATAGCAGCACTGACTCACATATATTAGCAGACCAGTCATTATGAAGGCCAGATATTGGCGCATCCCTCAGGGAATGATCAAGCGAGCCGAGAGCTTTATACCCTTACCCTTTGTTTTTGCATGGGAAGATATGTGGTGCGCAGTCGCATTGTGTGCAATGTTGTCGTGATTCCGTGCCTTCTCACTGAGACAGAGCTACTGTAAAGGCGGCGTCACGTATAGTGGGAAAGCAGGCGCACCTTGCTGGAATCAGGTGCGAACAGTCGGACATGCACGTATACACATGCATATGCTGCCTGCCTGCGGCTGTCGAGCAAGCGGCGGCGTGACGTCCGCCTGCTTATCAGCGCTGGTCCCCAAAGGGTTATTGATAAAACGACACATAGCTGATCCTTGACACAAGGCAATATCGAGCCACTTGTGTTCACGTGACAAGCAGTTCTTGCTGGTCAAATTCGAATTGAAAACAGCTAATTAGCATCTAGATAATTAATTGTTCAATTAAAACGTGAATACATACAGTAGGCAGCGGGGTGGCGGTCGATATGCATCATTTGCTCATTACATGGCAAAATAGAGGGCAGTGGATGTGATTGAGAAATTTCTCATCTAACCAAGACGCGACCTATATCAGAGAGGTGAGCGACTGCTATTTGTCGGCTGTCTGAATTCCACATCCATCAGATTTGTAGTTCCTTTTATGTGAAAAACACTATCGCTTACTCATAAAAAGTACTTCATAAGAGAGCACTCCTTTTTAAAGTTCACAGTCATCAAGGGCAAGCCTGTAGTTAAATTAAATTTATGTCTTGGAACAGAATAGTTATTGAATGAAGGATGAAGCTCTCGGTGCTGATCAAACCCTCAGGGATGTGCCATGCGTTCATTTTTAATTTTCAACTTCGCTTAAGGTTGAATGGCCATATCTGGTCTTTACAATGACTCGTGGTCGCTATTACTGTATCGAGTTAGTGCTTTCCCTAAACAAATCTGGTGGCACCAATTCAGCGACTTCGTAATGATAGAATGCTTGGTGAACCACTAACGCGAAATCGAACCATCGACTTTGTGTACGACACAAGGTGCCTCTAACCACTGCGCCAGATGCGTTTTGATATCACTATTATTAGTAATAATTCCACTGTTACCTGTTAAAAAATTCGTTCAGTTTTTGAAAGATTCAACAAAATTATACGAAAGCTGCACTATGATCTTCAGAGGAGTATTTGTAACCTTAGTACAACAATGAATACCATTTAGTTCATCAAAACTAGATAAAATTTCCTGTCTGCCAAACACTGTAAACCACTCAAAAATTGCTTGAGAAATCATCACAGGTCAAATTCACGGAACTCAAGATAAAATACTGAAGATTTTACATGAGTAAGCGTCATGAACAGCATAAAAATCGCCAAGAAGTGTCATGAAAGATTTCGGCGCTGGTGATCCACGAAGGCCACTCTTAGTATTGTAGCTGTGACTAATGGCTTTCAAACTCATGAAATGACTTGCAACGACTTATCGTTGTATTAAGTGGGTAACAGTTTCAGACAAGTCTGACACAATCTGTCAATCCTAAAGTTACACAAAGGTCTGATTATGCATGGACGTGAGTTCGTACCACGATATTGTGCTACTCGATTCTAGAAGAAACGTCCCTTCATGTGTCATTTAAATGGTCACTGATCGATCTGAACAAAACTCAGTAGGTTTTCAATCTGTCGCGGAGGTCTAGACAGTAGTGGGATGAACCCGGTTGAAAGACGCTCAGAACACCACTCATTTCATACAGGGCGTTCCTTCTTGATTTCTCTTTATTTTGAATTTGAAATGGCTAAGAACGTGGTGGATCACAAAGTATTCCTTGAAATAGTTTTAATGTTGGTTAGATTTGTGATAGTAAGGTTAAACTCTTTCACAAAGTAGTTTTTTTTATGTTTCTTAAGCACAGTTCTGAAGTCCTCGAAGGCTTTTTGAACATGGAAAAACAGTTCACTGAAGTGCCTACATTAATAGAGAAATGTAATTCAGAAAAGTGGAGGAAGAGATAGTATATTCGAAAATCATCTCAGCTCTCATATAAGAAATGAAAAATCAGAAAAATTCTACCAGCTGCTGTTAGCACAAGTGTAGTAAGCAGGAGTATGCAGCTAAGACAACAAATACGATAAGTGGAGGTGACCGAACAACGACGTCGATGAGTCAAAGAAAAAAAAAGTCACTGCCAATTTGACGGAGATCGCTACGAGGAAAATGTCGCACTCAACGGAAGCTACCACCAATTAAACAATCCTCGCCCGTTCAGAGTGAACCTCAGGCAATCTGGACTCCAAGAATTCACTGCCAGATAGAAAATCTGAATCATAAGGTAACTGCTAATCTCTGCTGATTATTTGAGAAAGTATGAACCACGTCAAAAGACATCGTTTAGATTTGCTTCTGTAATAAATAACGCGATATTCTGCAAAATAGACCTAGGTAGACCTAGTGATGCTCAAAATCGAAATGAAACTGGATAAAAAACCAGCTCATCAAAGGTTGACTCATTTCTATGCACTAAGTGAAAACGTTTGCTTACGTAAAAGAGGATACGCTTCAAAATACATCTTTAGTGAAGAAAAATCGTAGACAAGATATGGATCAGAGATTTGGCTAAACATATCCATAATTTCTTATTGATTTACTCAATGAGACCATTACGTACAATCTACAGGAATTGATGATATTTGCAACATGATGTGATAAACACATAAATAACATGGCATATTCCACGAGGATCGATAAGAACCTCCATTAGAAGTGATATGTTGTTGGTATGACCAACCTTTTCCTTTCTCAGAGTCCTAAGAAAGACATGTGAAAGCATTCCCAGGTTTGTCACTATAGAGAGCTCGTCGGTAGTGGTGGATGAAGAGGTTTACCAATCTCCGACTGTGTTTATTTCAGGAGAGAAGCAAGTTCCAGCCTTAGCTACTCTATGCCGCTTCTGGATGGAAGTTTGCAATCTAGTTGATCCGATCGTTATGATGAACAAGAATGAATAGATATCTCAACAGTTGATTGCCCAGAAAGACTGCTGTCCATCACGATCAAGAGAAGAACCATTGGTGTTTTTATCAATCCAGTACAGTAGTAAGAAGTAAACCGATAAATCAGAGAGCGATTAGTGTAGTGATAGTGATAATGCTCATTACGGGCGCGGTGCTGGCTTGCCGTCTTCATCAAGCCCGTCTTCTCCATGAGATCAAATACTGCTCAAGCAATGTCTTTCTTAGAAGATTGGATCTATTCCAAAAATTTATGAAAAAAATTTATACTCTTTTTCTCAGAGCAAACGACTGACAGCAACATCAAAAAACAAAAAGTAGGAAATCAAGAACGGTTTTTGAAGAGGCTCAGTTAGTCTCAAAACGATGGTTAGCGAGGACTGTTGTAAGCTGATAGTCCAGATGGTGACGACAATGTCCAGGTGAAATGTATTCGTCAGAAGGCGATCGATAACCACTCTGCTCTCACACAGAAGGCAAACACAGGACGGTGGTGTAGATAGCAGACCGCCTAGCTAGCCAGCAAGCTAACCAGCCAGCCGAACAGGTAAATAGCCATTCCTAGACGGCCAGTTGAATTTTACAGTCTCGGTGCAAATCCAACCGCAAAGAAAAAATCCGACGGTACCAAGAGTTTCTGCACAATTTCACCTTTTATATACAGCTTATTTTTTCGTCATGGAAGTGTACAATATGATTAAACCACAACAATGGTGAGCTACAATCAAAACCTGGAGCTTAATATGGCTTCGAAACCGCGAATACCCTTTCCGTTTTTTTTTTTTCCATCGAGGTCCTCATGCTGCTATTCTCTCAGTTGTGTTAAGTTAGCGGTGCTACCAGTAGATTCTACACAACTAAATGTCGATATCGAAGATGGACTTATGTTATTTAGTAACTTACAACCACTAACTAATCCAACTCAGTAGAAAGCTTGTTGCTTTAAGGGATCCGTTACAGACTGCTCTTAGGTATCGAACTGCAACATACTGAGTTGAGGAAAAATTTCCTTAGCACCCGCAAAAAAATCAGATTTTAAGTTTGTTTCACAGAGTATCGGTTCTTGTAAATTCACGGGAATAACTCGGAAATATTCCCATAAACTCTCAATACGTTGAGGAAAAAGTACCCCACATTGGATCGTCGGAAGCGCGCACTGTTTTAGCAAGACAATGCCAAACCCACGCCACGAAGAAGACTAAGGAAAAGTCCGATGAATTGGAAGTAGTCAAGGTCTTGCCGCTTTCAGCATGCAATCCAGATGCTGCGCCGTCCGATTATGGTCCGATTTCCGCTCAGTGGAACGTTTCCTTCGTGGACGACGATTCGAGACGTCCGATCAAATTGAAGAGACATGTCGGGAGTTTTTTGATCCAGAGCCCAAGGAATGGCGATTCCGAACAGATCCGGAAGCTTGCAGATTGTTGTCAGAAGATCGTGAATAATGATAATTCTAATTTTGAAGAATGATTATTGCTTCTTCTAATAAGTTAATGTAAAATTTTGAACTTTCAACGAGTGTTAAGGAACTTTTTCCTTAACCTAATATAACTTCAGAACTATTCACGCAGTGAAGTATTTCAGACTATGAAGTTTGAGAATTTGATGCGTTAGCCTATCTATCGATAAGCCTATGCAACATTAGAGTGCCCATTTCCAATTCATTCGATCATCCCCTGATATAACTCTCAAAATCATGACCTTTGTACAAAATTGTCCTATCTTCGTGTCAGTGTGATAGCAGAGATACTACAGATACTACACCAAAAGAGGAGATTTTGTTCCTTCCGTCTTCACTCAACTCGCCCGAAGATGAGTGGGACTATTGCTGATACGAGAGGCTGTCTCATTCTTTATAACCCTCATTGCTATTGACCCAATAAGACGGTCGTTAAGAAACCAAAAGATCAAAACTACGTTGAAAAGTAGACTTAAAATGAGTAAATCAAAAGAAAATCGAAGTGCAATCGAAATCGTGGACCAGCATGGCTGCCTACATTGACTCGGTTGTTCAAAACCATATAATTTCTTTTGTCTCAAAAGTATTGTCAAAGCAGAACCTATCCTTCATGAAGCATTGAAAGATGCTGACCAGATTTCTGTAGGCCATAAGATCACTTTGAGAAGCGAACATTCGGAAACGGAAGAGCAATCAGTAGTGGTACTCCAGTAATTGCTGATAGTAGTGTTAGTACCACTATCGATATACTAAAAACCAGCGAATGGCGAGATGCATTTGAAAGCGGAAGCACAGTTCCCGCTCATGACTCAGCGATGAAATCGTCGGTAGGAAGAATAACCACCCACATAGCTTAGAATCCGAACGAAGTGAGATACAGTACGACGGCGAAACATAGACAAACATCAACGCCCGTCTACACACCACGAAAAGCAGGTCAAACAAACACAGTAGTTCAGCGTAATATTGGAACACTGCGACACCCGAACTGCGCAGATCCTCCTCCGCATATAATCCTCGGTATCTTGCGGATAGTGTACCACACTTACGGTTATATCAGTTATAAGCGTAAAACATGTGCGACGGTCACTGGTATGACAGATCCATTGATTTTTAGCAACAAACTAAGGTTAATGATAATGATTATGGTTGATGTCCTCTTCAATCAACTGTTTCTTGCAAACCCCGTCGCGTGTGTCGGCATTCTCACCATCATCGGTGCCCCTTGCTCGGCCACTCGTCCCATATCCCAGAGAAGACCGCCGAAGAATGTTAAAGTGCCGTCAAGAAAATATTGCTCATTTCAGTCGCAAGGCATCGACTCTAGATGGGCTGTCGGGCATGATTTCCTTTGATGACAGCTTCCATTCTTCGGCTCTCATTCTCAGAGATAAGTAGCGAGAGGCCGAGAAAACAGCAGTGCTGATGGCGATACTGCCAAGATACGCGGGTCTGTCGAAGTGTTGCCACGGATGGATTTGTAATTAAACTTAGAAAAGACGGCTAAAAACAATTTCAAAGACTATGTGTTTCATGATGATCGATCACATGCGGATATGTAATGTATTCAACTCCACTGATAATCGCAGAGGTGATTGGGCGCATAACTGTCCCATACGATAATTTACATAGTGCAGGATTTGTATAGCAAGCTAAAATCACCTAATCAATACCATGGTAGCCTTCGGCATATGTATAAGCTATAAATTCATTCACTTAACTATACAGCTACGAGTGAAAGCAAACGAATGACGCACCGTTAACAGTCACAAATACTGGACATTTCGCCCTTTTCAGTGATAGTATTAATCTATCTTATTTTTCTCAATGTATCAAACTTGACTACTATTGCAAAATTATTTTATTGGATCTATCACCGTCTTCTCCACCTCATCACACATAAAATAAAGTGGACATTAATAGATAAAGTGCAGTTCCACACCTTGAGTGAACTTAGCGTATCTATCATGCCCAGATTCGTTTTTGAATCAATGGGCAGAAAGAAAGCTCACAAAATCGCCTCCACTTTTCGTAAACTGGTAAAACAAATACTAATATTTATCTAAATAGACAGCTAGTAAGCTTAGATATGAACGGCACACGATCTACTGGTTTGCTTTTCTCAGCTGATACTCGACAACGAGGAATGGTGCCCAGAAACCTGATGCTAGAAAGAGGATCGCCTTGATTCCAAACAGCCATTTGTTGCTGACGTCGAACGGAGTTCGCTAGAAAAATTCTTATTACTCTCAAAAAAGTCAGTGAAAGTTAAGCTTTTACTTTATCGACTCCATGTCTTTAGAGCTCAATTACAGAAAACTACTAGTGCAAAGTTTCCTTGGAATTTACATGAATTTACGTTCATGTCAGAACAGAATGATTTACATCTGCAAGAAGAAAAAGCCAAAGTCCCACTATTGAAACCCACTATTCTTAAGAAGATACATACGACTTATTACAATAAAAAAACTGTCACACCGAAATAATCAGGACAAAGAGGGCGCACTTGGAAAACTATATGACCCTATCTACCGTCAAGGAACCAAAAGTGATAGTTTTTCTAAAGCAAGTTGTTTTATTGATGACTCTCGGACAAAGATCATAAAAACAAGTAGAAGAAAGCATGCTTACCATATTGTTTACAGACTTCTGGATCAATCGATCAGCCTACGTTTACAGGCGGTATGCTCAAAACTAAAGGAAATGTGAGGATTGTAAATTAGCGATCCCACTAACCATTTACGATTTTGACTGAGAATTCAGAAGTTACTATCTAGGCTCAAAATCTTAATTTCTATCTAGTCCTCAGCAGTTTATCATGTTCACCTCTACATAGAATAGTACTTAAAAAAAATTCATACTATTTTTCCCAAACCTATGGTCAGGACGCCGTGGCCAAGTGGCTGTGATGCTCGTCGCGGTACGCTTGGGCCAAACCTCGCCGCCCCCCCCCCCCCCCTCCCCCTCCCAAACACCCCCAATTGTCAAAAACAAACGCTCTATCGAACGCCATAGTAGGCTATCACTGGGATTGCAAGGAGAGGCGCTCAACCAGTATTCCATGACGTTCAAAAAGGAGACGGAAAGACGATCCAATGTTAGAAATACTAGGATCCCCACTGTGGAATAAAAGAACACTGTGAAGACCGATAATAAAGTGCCAAAGTATGGCCAGAAGGAGATTAACCCACTATTCACATGTCCATACCTTTGAGGGCCAGCGTTGACAGGTCCTCATGATCTTCAAAGGGCTATAATCAACACGTCAATGCTCTTCGAAACTAAGCACCTCGTCAAAAAATGTCGTTGTGCTGGCTAAACGCTTACGATACTCATCAGTGTACTAGCTAATTAGTTTTTCTCTCACATAAAAATCAGTTTCTGGCAGACTAAATATAGGGAGGGGAAAAGGTGTATTTCATCCATTCTACACTCTCACCATTTGGAAGAATTGCACAGATATATGTTTGATAAAATCCAAGAATTCCTATTATAGTTTTCTTCGCGATGTATGATGTTTCAGGTATACTCAAGACAATTGATTGGTAGTCAAGAATTCGACCTCAGACGTGAGTTGAACCCGCATTTCACCCATGCCATGGACGCGTGCTACCACTACGCTCTCGAGGCCACCGCTTACCCGCCACTCATTCTTCAAGATCTCCATTTCCTAGCTGTCAGTCACCAACTTTTAACAGGTTTAGTCGAGTAAGCAGTATCGCTCAATAAACCCAGTTAAGCTGATAAATAATGTACTCAAATGAATTCGGGAACTCTTATGTTTGTTTTTATAGAGCGATAATGCTTAAGCGACAAAACCTGCTAAAGCTGGTGGCTGATAGTTACTATAGCGAGATCTTGAGGAATGAGTGGTGGGTAAGCAGTGGTCTTGATGGTGTCGTGGAAACACGTGTTCTTCGGTATGGGTGGAATGCGGGTTCAAACCGTTTGGGGTCGAATTTTCGCCCACCACTCAATTCCTTTAGGTATACTAAATGATTGAATTGACATGTTCACTTACTGCGTTCGCCCAACCGTCATGGATGAAGCTAGTCGGTGTCTGTCCAGTGAACTTCACTGGAGCGGGTTGGTTGTGGCAGTTGCGCACGGAACGAACGAACGGAATCACAGCCTTTTTTGAGCATCTCGTTGAAGACGTAGTGTTCAGCGACAGAAACACTTCTGAAAGAAACATTGGAGCAATACCGGATGAGACGACGGAACCGTCATCCAACCACAGCAGCGAGATATGGGGGCGCTGATGATGAGGAGAGAACAAACTCTAATTAGATTACGAACAAGTACAGAGCGCCTTCCACAGGGTCTGATATGGCACCTATACGCCAATGTCGGGAGATCTTATGACCTGACATGCGGCGATTTGAAATAATTCGTCGCCGATTCCTTTATATGCGGGTGGTAGGAGAGGAGGGGTTACCTCCACAAGGGATTGGCTCAAACGAAAGCACCGTGCTACTGATGAGGCTGGCAAGCCGAAATACGTGTCCAACACTGTATAAGTGCCATATCAGATCTCATAAAAGACTCAAGATATCATACCTTTCGTTTCGAGTATTAACTAAAAGACCACGCTCCTCAACTTCCAATATGCCTGATGATCATTTTTGAGCCATGCATGTGGTCTGTTATAGTGGCAACTTATAGAGCCCGATACGCGTGTTTCGGCCTTGACGGCCTTGGTCACTCGGGCAGTATCCTACGTCTTTTTTGCCAATCCTCTTGGGGAAACCCAACGAGAAGGCGCAGACGTACGATTTACACATTCCATTAAGTGATAATACCACTGAATAGGCACTATTCTACACTCGCTTTCATTTAACCAGTATCGTTGAATATATCACACCTGTCGTTTCGAATGTTTTCTTGAGTCCACGTCCAACTTTCAACTCAAAAATGACCATCAGGCATACTGAAAGTTGAGCGTAGCCTTACGAAAACACTCAGAACGAAAGGTATGATATATTCAACAATACTAGCGAAGAGCAATCGAGTGCATAACGCTGCTCACCCAGTGATAGTTCCACTTGATGGAACGTGTAAGATGTTCGTCGTCGCCTTGTCTTAGTATGGGGGCCTGGGAGGAGCTCGAGAGGACTGGACTGGCTAAAGACGAAGGGTACTGCCCGACTGACAAAGTCGTCATGGCCGAAATACGTGGGATCGAGCTGTACAAAAGCCCATAACAGACCACATGCATGGCTTAAAAAATGAGTATCAAGCTCAAGCATTCCATCAATCATACATTGTTTCAAACGAGGCCGATTCAGATAGTCAAAGGCAAGGGAAAAAGCACAGAAAGAATTTCTCGGATGTCAGCTTATTTACGGATTCGCTCGCTTCGTGGGGACCGCAATCACCCGCTGTAGCCGCTCAAACTTCTTTTAAACAACGACTTACTCGTTCTTTTTTTTTAGGGGGGGGGGGGGGGGGGGGGGAGAATTTCATAGTGCCGCTCATCCATATTTCAGCAAATACATCATTTCTGCGTAGATATACCAGCATAGAAAGAGTGTGAAAAAACGGCATCCGTAATGCAACGGGTTAGAGCACGCGCTCCTGCGCACAGAGTGAGATGCGGGTTCGACTCCCGACTGACGCAAAGGCTTTGCATATCATTCTGCATCACTTGATATATCATTTCTAAACAAGTAGTAATGTCGAAACAGCGGTGATAGTGCAAAAATGGATGGATAAATAGAATAAAAGGATAAAGGATAGAGCTCTTGGCGTTGATCAATCCCTGAGGGATGCGCCACGCACTCGCCTTGAACTTTCAACTTCGTTTCGAGGTGATTGAATGCATACCTGGCCTTTACAATGACTCGCGGAGGCCTCCCGCTGCAATCGCGAGTCAGTGCTGCTTATCCTCCCAGACATGTCTGAGACCTGCCTGGTACCAATTCACCCACCCCGGAGGGATGGATGGCTTGGTGAGCCATGAGGGCGAGACCGAGACATTGACCTCGTGTGCGACGCACAGCACCTCTAACCACTGCGCCATATGCGCTCTGATAAATAGAATCCATTCGATAATTGGCGAGATTCGTGGACAAAAGGCTTTTCACGACCATCTACTCATAATCGATAAAGACACATGAAAAAAAGTTAGAGAAACTAAACAGTCAATAATAAATAGTAAGCAAAAGTAGAGGAAAAGAATCGGACGCCTGGATTAAGCCGGCCACGAACTGCACGAGACAAAATGATGAGCTCGATTCTGTTCGTTGCGCTGCGTGCGCGTCGCGACGGACGATCCAGACGAGCGCTTAATTCTCATTAGAGCACAGAATCAGCAATTCTCAGATCTATCTCTCTCTCTCTCTCTCTCTTGCTCTATCTCTCTTCCTATCTTTCTCTCTCTCTCTTTTCCCCTCTCCCTTTCCCGTTCTCTACCCATCTATCTACCTCTCTGTCTCTTCCTTATCTCTCAACGAAGATGACGACAGAGGATAATAGCAAGAAAGAGGCCTTGATGTATCCAAGGATTGCTAGAGATAATTGTAATGACGCTTTTTAGTCCAACGTCAAGTGAACATAAAAGCCAGTGATGAAGTTCTCGGCGTTGATCAATTCCTGAGCGATAGGCCAGGGATTCGCCTTCATCTAACATCGTTAGCGGTGGCTGAATTCATATTTGGCCCTTAGAATGACTAGCGATGGTCTACAGATGTAGCACATGTCATGGCTGCTGTTCTCGCATAAAGGTCTGGTACTAATTCGTTGGCCTTGGAAGGATGTAAGGCTTGGTGAGATTTGAGCTCGACATCGAGCCATTGCTCACGTTTGTGCCGCACAGCACTCTAACCACTGCGCCACACTAAAGTTAACATAGAATGTAAGGAAAACCAAACGATGATGACACCTAGAATCAATTGATGGCAGAAGAAAACTTACCGATAATATTTAAGCAAGAATGGTGACAAAACAGGCGTCGGTAGTGCAATTGGTTAAGCACTGCTTCTCCAGGAAGGGTGGAATGCGGGTTCGAGTTCCAATGACGTCAAACTTTTGCACATCACTCATCATCGTTGGGTATATTTGTAACATTACAACACCACTAGAAGCGGTTGAAAAGAAAAGTTCTATGCTGTCAGGATGTATTAATTTCAAGCGAAATCTCAAAATAGTCGATTGAAAGCGTTAATATATATCCTGGCGTAACAGCCGTAAGCCAAGCATATGACAATCGGCAACCAATCACTCTGAGGGAAAGCACGGTGATCCTTTCATCGAACCCAGAGTGTAAGTAATTCAGCGTCGATCCCTTTATATGTAGAGGGTACATCTCTTACCAGGACCTGACTGAACTGAAAAGCATCGTGCTACTGACGAGGCTGAAAGACCGAAATACGTGTCTAACACTTTATAAGTGCCATAACATACCCCATGACAGGCTCAAATTATGCTGTCTCAAAATAGACCATTGAAAGTTTTGAAATGAAGGCAAATTCTTTCCGATCATGCAAATACCAGAATGCTTTATTCGATCTTTACAACTGAGAAAATATAACATATAGTCTTATGAAGGAATCTCGTCAGTAATTTTACCAGTGGTTATTTATTTATAATGGTATTAGTTCATCTATAGTTTCAAAAAACATTTTATGGAAATCATGGTTTGATTGGAGAAGAACCAAGTAAAATTTGAAGGTTAAAGGATAGAAATGTTCAGTCCTCGAGTTTTCGTTAATATTTCAAGATGTCAGAGGCTTCAGGGACCTAAACTACCCGTCTCAACGAATTTTTGAGCCAGTTGTCCGCCATTTCCATCCATCCAACCTGGTCCAGATAGCCACCATACGTACTCTCTACCTTTGAGAAGCTAAAGTTCACCTACATAGGAGAAACTTCAATTGTTCTTGGAGAGCTGTGGGAAGGTCCAACTATCTCAGTTGTAGTGCAAGATTTTTTCTTTATTTTATCGCTCTCATAGCAGTGTTATGATGTTCTCCTATATATCTGCTGTTGCTGATTGATATGAAAAACTTCGACCATAGAGGAGAGTTAAACCCGGACAGAATAGTAGCAGAGCAACGGTCTTGTTAGTGTAGTGATAGAACGCTCCCTATGTTCGGGTTAAAACGGATTGAAATCCCGCTTGAAGTCCAAAGTCTTGCATATCACTCGGTATCCTCGAACGTCTTAGTTACTGAGAGATTTGGTTTTGCATCAAAACAGGGTTAACACTTTTTCACCTAGTGCAGTTAGGCACAACATCTCACCACCATTACGCTGCTAAATTTTTGGGGTCATATAGCACAGTGGAACGGCATCTATCGTGCCCTACCGCGCGACGTCAAATCTCACTCAGCTTCTGTAATGGCGGAATTGCGTCCCGTTGGATGAAAAGCACATATAGCATGGCACTCTTACACAGACACGCAGATGCCGCCCCGTGCGAGTGTCGCGCAAGCGGCTGCATGACACCGCATACCTATCAACGTTGGTCCCCCAAAGGGTTAACAACGTTCGGCTCGAACTTATTGTTCGGCTAAAGTCTGTACTTGACTTACCGGATTCTCACTAATCACTCATAAATAATTTGATAGCACAAATCTTGTTAATTTTTAAATCATTTGAGTATCAGAAGTGTCTTCATTGAGTGCTGTAAGAGCGGGTGAAAGATTACTTTTTACACTCGAAATAGCTAGCCCGTTGCTTAAACTTCATAAGCGGTAAGTTGATAGAGTGAAGTGAAAATGAACAGCAGTAATTATGGGACGATATGGTAAGATTTCTCTATAGTTACGTGAAGTAGAATTTACTCTAGAACGATAATAAATCTTCTAAATAACGAAAGTCGCGCTCTTTCGGTGCAACGGTTGAATCATTGCTCGCAACGCAATTTGAGGGAGAGTGATATTCCTTATTTATTCAAACATTTTCTCCCATTGCAAGAAGAACTCCAGAATTTTTTGACCTTTCGACACAACACGATTTTTTCTGTACGCCTATGCGCTTTTGATGTAAATGCATGTTTCATGTGTGAAGAAAACTCTGAGTGTGAAACGTAATTTTCTTTTCGCTATTACACCACCATATAACGGCCCTTTTAGAACTCAAACGCAGATTCAGGATCATCGAGATTTGTGCGACCAGATGATTTCTGTGACTTCCGAACTTTATGAAAAACTGTCCACAGACCCTGGTTGAGCAAACAAAGCAAGCTGAGCGTAAAATGTAATTTTATTCCCGCCGTTACAACGCATCATAGAAGCTTTTTCGAAAACCAAGCAAATCACTGAAGTCGCCGATATTTAAGCTATCCAGTGTTTGGATGATCATATAGAATTGTTTTTATATGACCGCTTTTAGTCGCGGTTTGATGCCATAGATACACCCAATGATTTAGAGTGATGTGCAAACTTTTGCATCAAGCGATACTCGAACCCGCATATCACTCTATCCGGGAGCGCATGCTCAAGCCAAATGCACTACTGACACCCGTTTGTCGTCACTCTTTCAACCAACCGTCAGCGATTTGGCCCAATTGGTCCGTATCGACATTGAACCCACTCACGCTGACAGATACTAGGTATTGAATGATCAAATTGGTTGCTGACAAATAGATGCGTTATAGCGTAGAAAGAGTGATGGCAAAACAGGCGTCAGTAGTGCAACGGGCTAGAGCATGCGCTACCGGAAAGAGTTAGATGCGGGTTCGAAAATCGGCTGACACAAAAGTTTTGCACATCACTCTACATCATTGATCACATCGAGTGTTTGTTGAAATTTCAGCAAAAAAGCTTTTTGCAGCGACGTGGTCCCAGAGGAGTCAAAGATAATCAATCCTTTAGAAACTGCTATAGCTTCGCAAAACTGCATGTACATTGGGTTAAAACAACGAGGTCACAAATAGAGAACGTTGAGGCCACTAAACTTCCTAAGCGGAAGAAAAAGGAACTGACTCTACAGTAGGCTGAATAGCTGATGGTGTATAATCATGTATATATACATATAATATACACATATATATGCATATATATAAATGTATATAAAGGATAGAAGTATAAAGCTCTCGGCATTGATCACTACTTGAAGGACGCGCTATGCATTCCTGTATGAATTTTAGCTTCGTTTGAAGTGACTGAATGCATAGCTAGCCTTTACAACGGCACACGGTGTCCTACCAATATATCGAGTCAGTGCTGCTTATCCTCCCAGACAAGTCTGTGACCAATTCACCAACTCCGAAAAAATGGAAGGCTTAGTGAGCTTCCGCAGAACAACTTTCAGCCATCAATTTTACGCCTTTCTCGGAATGACAGGACAACTTTATGAGTGTTTAAGACCTTTTCGTTCAAAAATGAGAAAGAAAAAATGACAAAGATGGACAGATGTTTGAAAACACAGAGGAATTTTAAAGCTAGGCAACATCATCAGCGCATTTCTTTATGTTTTGAATAACTGTGAGTAATGATGTTAGCATATAGACGGTGACGTGGCATCTATAATGTCACATATTTTCTTGGATGTTTTATTGTGCAAAAGAAGTTTTTCGTGGAGATCTTGTAAGAAGTCGATAGCTCAAGGTGAAGAGCTGTTATAACATGAGTAGTTTATAGAAAAATGTGTTTTTAGTAATTTCAAATTGAATTGTCTGAATAATACATCCTGACACCATCTTTTAAACCCTTTGTGAGCTCTGTTATGGCACTTGTGAAGCGCTGGATACGTGTTTCGGCCTTTCAGCCTCATCAGTAGCACGGTGCCCTTCGATTCTTAGTCAGTTCCTTGCAAGGAATCATACCGCTTACATGCAAAGGAATCGATGACGAATTATCTACAGCCTGTGTACGGTGAAAAGATCACCGTGGCGTTCTTTCAAAATAAATGACTTTCGATTGTCGTTTTTTTTTGGCTTATGGCTATTACGCCAGTATATATATAATATATATATGCATATATATGTATATATATATGTATATATATATATATATATATATATATCAAACGCTTTCAGTCGACTAACGCGAAGTGTAATTAGTTCGGCATCGACTCTTTTATGTGTAAGGCGTGTATTCCTTTACAAGGAACTGACTGAACCGAATGGCATCGTGCTGCTGATAACGCTGAAAGGCCGAAACACGCGTTTAGCAATTTACAAGTGCCATAGCAGGCCTCATAAAAGGCTCAAAATATGTTGTCAAGGTGTATTATTTCAGGCGATGTCTCAAAATAGTTGACTAAAAGTGTTGATGATAATAGCCGCGTTAGTGGGTGATTTGTGAAGAGACCTCCATAAGTATGTTCTGCTAGCGAAAATAAAGACAACGTTTTGCTTCAATTGCTTTCGTTAAAACCTTCAACTCTATACAAATTCTTTGGTACTAAATAGTAGAATTTGATCCTAGACAAACTTCATCGCTACAAAAGAATATAATATCGCTGAAGGGTCTCTTATAAGAGCATTTGTTCTATAAACAATGCCGAAATGTTCTAATAATATCCACGTATCGTAACAAATTGTTTTGTATATAGTCGCCCTCTATGGAATGTGTTCGTGGAGTTTTCTTGCTAGACTGTACCAACAAGTAATCATTCGATAGCTTGAGAAATGCCGTTTTGCTACTAAGCTTGAATTCTGGAAAACGCAAAGTACACTCCGCTAATCCAAGGAAGATATTCTTTTACTTTCAGAGCAATCAACAATCTGTCTCAACTTCACAGCGGATTTTCTAATAATTACATAGCAAACTCTTGATTCTAACTAAATTTTGTCGCCGCGAAGAGACAGAATAATAGCGGAGAAACCTTCAAAAAAGTAATTTTATTGAGTACATCACCCGATTGTCGTATAACTCTCCACATTTCATTAGGAATTCCGTGAAATGTTCTTGTATTTCTTGCCTTTTTTTTGATTTTCACCAAATCATTTGATAGTTCGAGAAACGGAGATCTAAGTACTGTGTTTGGCTTCTAAATGGACTCTTATAGCATGCTGCACTAACAAATTGGAGATCACATTTTGGATTAGTGTTCATGGCTAGTGGTAAACTGTAGCAGTAATTGTATGACGATTTATTCACTTATGACAAAAAGTAAAGGCGAATTATTGTAGACATGAGAGATAAAGTATAATTATGATTGAAATATGGATAATTACTAGCAAATAGCATAAAGAGATTAATAACAGTTCAAAATACGACTTTTTTTTCTAAGCATCCGGTTTTCTCCTTCAAAAATACGCACTTTTTAGAGAAAACATCGGCGTTGCTTCCTAGTCGCAGCGATAACTGATTCTCATAGCTGAGTAGAAGTGGGTATATAAAGTTATCACTCATGAGACCATAGGACAATGCGTCTTCTAAATCTCTGTAGAAGTCTCAACTTTGAAAGTCCGCTAATAATAAAAATTTGCTCCACTATATCGGTGAAGTGGCATTTTATTGCAATGTACAGTTCTGGCATATTTCAACCAGAAATAGTCTACTGAAGTTTCTTCTATCGTACTCGGCCAGTTGCTGACGAGTAAATTTTTCTAGTAGCAATAGAAATTCAAGTCACATTAGAAAACTACTATGTTGTCACTGAAGTACGCTACGCTCGCTACGCAGAAGTATACAATTCCCAACGGGTTAACCTCCGCATCAATGACCAATATGTTTCTTTAGATTTTCAGTTTATACGAGATAGACGAAAATGCTGGTTTGGCTAACTTTTCGACATCATCGTCTTCTTCACATCGTGGACGAACGACGGTGGACTATCGGCTTCAGGTAATCACTCTGAAGAAGACAATTATATCACAAAACGGATCATGCGTAGGTTGAACCATTTTTTTTTCTTAGAAAATCACTGAACAAAAGAAGATGGTTCCGTTTGAACCAATATATGATTGCTCTGTGATTTCCGTTATCATATCTATGAAAGAGCATTTTTACATCGTCGACGGCTGACATAAGGCGAGACGCTCATGTTCATCAACCAGGTCACACCCTTATCGCATTCATTCCAACTTTTTGCCAAATTAATGATACTTATGGAATACGTACGCTGATCCGCACTACTCATCACTGTTGCCTGTTGGGAGCTTATATGAGTAACAAGGACGAAGGGGTTTTCCACGTAGAAAACATGCGCCTTGAATTCGACTACAAAGTATCGTTTGAGGTGACTGAATGCACAGGCCTTTTTAATGAAGCTGCAATAGCCTATCAATGTATGATCAATGTTGCTATCCTCCTAGACTAGCCCGGCACCACCTTGCCAGTCTCGTAGGAATTAAAGGCTTGGTAGGCCGAAGGAGCGTGATCGAACCATAGCCTACGTGCGTAGTGGGAGATGTTTCAATCACTGCGCTAAACGAGCGTGAAATCGCTTGGAAAAAGCACAAAAACTCAAAGAAAAAAGCTACGTTATTATTTCGGATCTCGCCGTTTTGTTACAACAAAAGCAATCAATAGTTGCTCACTTAGTTGAGCTAATCGCTATCTTAATTTCAATTTTTCAATTATATGAAATACGTTATCAAATTCTTAGTGAATAGATATACAAGTCCATATGTATATATATATATATATATATATATATATATATATATATGTGTGTGTTTGGACCCACTGGGCCACTCTTGCACGCGACACGCGACAGGGAAAAATGGAAAAGTTGCTGGTACCTCTCGAGTCACTCGACGATCAACGGGACGACAGGTGATACAGGTGATATATATATATATATATATATATATATATATATATTTACTATTATATATAAATATATATAATCTAATAACATATTTTGAGCCATTAATGGCACTTCTACTTTGCATGACACGTCTTTCGGCGGCATTTCAGGCTTGCTCGCACGGTGCCTTTCGGTTCAGTCAGCTTCGCAGAGAGATGTCTCTTACATTGAAGAACCGACGCCGAAATATTTCTATCCCTTTTTAGGAGAAAAAGTTACCCAACGGGCAGTGTTGGGCACTCGATGCTCGTGGCTGGTAAACATGATTGCCCTGCCTTTTTTTTTTGAATGTTTTTAAGACTTCGCTGCAAACAATATGGTCGGGTAACATATTTCGATTTAAATGTTTCAAGTGCGAAACACTGCCCCTTGGGTGACTTTTTCACCCAACGGCGCGTGTAAATATTTCAGTGTCGGTTCTTTTGTACATGAGACATTGCCCTGCAAGGCGCTAAGTGAACCGAAAGGCAACGTGGAACTGACGAGGGTGTGATGTCGAAACACGAGTCTTGTACTGTATAAGTGCCATGAAAGGCTACATGATTGCTCGAACTATCTAATCAGATTGCATTGTTTCGAGCGAGGCTTCAAAAACACTTGAAAAGAAAGGTATATATAGAATAATGGAAAAACTCTGAACCTCGATTGAGAGTTGAGCCCCCGTTTCACTTTTACCTGGTGTACATTCCCAATGTCTGTTTTTTTTTTTGCTGTTGGCAGTCTGTGAACGTGAGCGGTGATTCTAAAGATGAATTAATATTAGCCATTTTTGAAACAGAAAACGGGTATACATTTAGCGATAGACTTCCATGATAGCTCGACTTCATGGCTGTAAACAGACTATTTGTCGGTTTGTATCCGGTTTTTTTGATCCATAGGCTATCGAGATGTGTCACGTTATTCGCACATTATCCAAAGCAAATCGAGTATGTGTTTTTTAGCTCAAAAGTCTAAGCATTTCGTTAGCCCATCATTCTGCAAACATTTTTGCATCCAAAGTTCCCGAAACATTGCTAGAATGTGAGTCACATTGACTCATAATTGAAAGGTGTTTCGCAAAAATTTGAATATACCACTACGCCATTCTGTATCTTTAAGCGAATGCATTATTTATTGATTTTCACGAAGTTGGAGCATGGAAGCAAAGTAAAAAGTAAAATCACTCTTAATTTCAAATGAGAACAAGTAATCTACACGATTTTTTTATTTTGGAGCTTATACAGAAGTGTTGTATTGCTAAGCGCATGCGATGCTATGAATAGAAGTGCTCTGCGTTGCACACAAGGTCGACGGTTCGATCTCGCGCTCATGGCTCACCAAGCCTTCTATCCCATCGAGATCGCTAAATTGGTACTAGATTGGTATCACACTTGTTTGAGGGGACAAGGAGCACGGACTCGATACATCGGTAGGCCACCACGAGTCACTGTAAAGGCCACATATGCATTTCATCACCTAAAACGAAGTTAAAATGGTGAAAACGAGTGCATGGCGCATCATTCAGGGTTTGATCAGCGCCAAGAACTTAATCCCTTACTCTTTATAATGTCATGACAGGGGTTGAACTCGCGTTTCACCTATACCAAGGTTGTGTGATCCCATTGCATCACCAAGATCGTCGATCAGCTATCACTCTTTCCGCAAGCAAACATGGCGAGCACATACATTACAAAATGTTTTCGATCTATTATCACTTCTATTTGGTCGCTGTTTGCTCTGGATGCGTTATGGGCTATATGACATACGTTGTTTTGAAGGTCTGTAATTGTTTCACTACAACGAAAAATCTCGTTGATGATTTCTTTACGTAAAAAAAGCGTCAGCAAAGTGATCGAAAAAAAATAGTGTCGAAAAGAAAAATCAATCAGACATCATACAGAATAAGCCATCTAACATTGAAAGAGTTTTTGATCTTCGAGAAGTTTTCGAAAACTAGTTGCACTAAGTTTTCTTCTACAATATAATAGGTAATTGACGATTATGTAAACCGTATATGGCTCATAATTGTTGACTAGAATGCATATTTTACTAAATCAAGCTTCAATTCAAATTTTTCACGCGTTCCCTGCAACATTTCAGCGATTATTATTGTTCCTTTCCATATTTTGTGATCCTAATTAATTTCATGTCTTTCTTTTATGTAAGAGAACATGCTTGTTTTCTAATCACAATTCGACCAGAAACTTGTGCTAATTTCAACACATGTAAAGCCAAATGTTTCACCATTAAAGCCTATCACTTTTTTTCTTATATTTTCACGCCTTCTTTGTTTATGTTTCTTCGTAAACTATATATCGCGTAACATTAGCTTACCATTTAGTATAATTCCTTTGACTTCTGAGAATGTGCTTGTTCCTCTGGTTGCGAAACAAATTTTTATTTTGATACATATACAATCAAATACTTTAAGGCTAGAACGTATCACTTCCTAAAATTCACATAGGTAACTCTGCCAAAAAAATGGCTGATTATGATTATAAAATAGCTCCCTATGTCAATAAAACTCAGATGTTAAGTTAAGTTATCATTATGTTAAAGTAAGTTAAGCTTATCGAAGTCATAAAACTCTTCGAGCAGATCTATATATGACCCCTTTTGGTTCCACACTTAAAAAGCATAGGTAAAACTCGTTGGAGCGTCAACCATTATGAATTACAAACGCTTCGTTAACAACGCTTTATGTTTGTAATAAAGATTACTGTAACCTAAAGATCAACCCCAAGATTAGTGGAGTTTATACCAATTTGAAGATTGAAGAAAATGGCTCACTATCTACTTCAATAATTTTCCTCTTTTTCTTTTTTTCCCACTCCCACCATCTTTCTTGGTAAGTGCGTTTAATGTTTTTTGTTCCCGATTTCTTATCTCATTCTTACTTTCCTTTCGGTTTTCATGCCCTCATTGAGCTTTGTTCTCAGCGACGCCTTTATGTAATATTGATAGATATGAAAATTAGCACTGATAATATAAATTCCTGAGGATGAAATGTAGAACTGAGCATTTCTTCACTTCACAAGTCCATGGTATCTGCCTTTATTTCGCTCTAATCCATGCTTTATTCCTGTTCTTACATTGCCAAATGGGACGATATGACAAATGCAGCTGGTAAAAAAGTTGTTACATAGCCCTAGGTAGTAAGCCTTGAGTTAAAAACTTTATCTTATCGTAGTTAATCTCCAACCAAATGTAGTTGAGATCTCTCCACCTTGATTTTTTCTTCCGCTATGCTTTTTTTTTTGGAGTATTTTTTTCAATTCATAGTTGATCCCTCACAGCATTCACATACAGAATTATGGGAGGGAGGGGCTTTTGCTGAAATGTTCTCAATCACTTTTTACTCCTCCATCAACATCTCTGTCTCCCAATTTTCCAATTAGTCGAGCTGAGTCAAACCGCCAACACTCAAATTTTTGCTTTCGATTTCATTTCGTAAATTTCCCACCCCAACAATAGAACGCTGCTAGATCAGTCGCGCTTCTTAAAAATCAACTCGCCGATATCTTCCTGGTTGGTAAATGCCTATCAGACTTATTTGGGAGTTTGGCAGCACTGACTTAATACATCGAAATCGCAAGAAATCGTATGAGATGGATATGCATTCAGACATTTCTACAATCTACGAATGGAGTCCAATGCATGGCGTACCCAACGGAGCTTAAGCGACACCAAGCATGTTATCCTTTATCTCTTTTATAACGGAAATTACTCGGTGTCTCCCAGCAGGCGCATCCCCTTAGAGGGGTGTGTGGGACGATGTGGGCGTGGTCAGGGAAGGCGCTCACCATTGCTGGCCGCTGGCTGGTTGTTCATCTCCACCCACGTCTCCGTAAGAGATGAGACTGTTCGGTCAACTTCTGGTCGTTTTCATATCACTCGATGACGTCACATCCAGAGGTTTTTATAGAATACCAGGTGAGATGATGGTAGAAGTCGAGTTCGACATGTGTTCATTTCCTTTTTGCCTTGTATCACCGTTATAACCGTTTTATTTCTCATCTTATCGTCGAAATCCATCATGAAATTCTGCATTCGGGAAGAGCTGAATGAAGAAAATTTGCAAAAGGTCGTCCAAATTCTGAAAATCTGTAGTTCGCACTTGTCAGAGAGCTCATAGCTTTCTCTAGCTCTTTGAAATATCATTGGCTCCCGGACTTGTTGAGCTAATTTTCCTACATCAGGACTACTTAGAAAACTTGTACTTTTTTTAAAGCATTTGCTTTGTCGTGAAATGTGATTATCGCTGGCAATTATTTTTTTATCACCAATTTTATCTCTTTTTGATGACCACTGCACTTTATTAATTATTTTCATGTCTGTCTTAAGATTGGATTCGTTCTTCATTCAGTAATCTTACGATTTGTTTTCAAAATCAATATAAAACAGTGGATGCGAGATATCATTCAGCAGGAAAATTAATGACTGTAGAGCTAACAGGCTTTTCATCATATCAATCGTATGCCCATCGTTGATATCTTCGAATCGCATCGATTATTCGAATATTTGACTCGAATATTGGGAAATTCTGTACGTTTCATTTTTCCTTTTCTTTTCCCCCGCAAAAATGTCTTTGTGAGAAATCGGTGTATCACCAACTCGTACGTGCTGTTAGCTTTTTGTGATTCTTTCGTTCTTAAATATGAAGTGATGAGCGCTAAACAAACGTCAGCACGTTTTCTCGTAATGTTTTTTTGTATGAATTTCTCATTAATGTATTGGTGACAGTAGAAAACATATCATGGATCATATTACTATTGAATGGTTTGGTTTATAGATTAAGTCACCCATAAGTCAGTGGTCAACCTGATTAGATAATAGTAGAAGTTTTTCCTGGATGACTCTCAGAAGATTCGTCATAGCGCTCAAGTGCTGCTTTGTGCTTCGGCTGACTCAGAAGAAACAAGAAGCGTCAAAATTTTTCTATAAGTCATTTGTTTTCATTATCTCTGGTGAAAGGCAAGTCACGAACAGTTCACTGAGATTCTCTCTTTGTGCCCATACACTTATATTTAGTCTATGCTATAACAGTAGTGAACATTTTTGCTCTTAAGATCTCGAGAAGAGAGGTAGTGTGAGCAAAAAACACCACCCTGAATCGCAGTTCAGATATTTTTTCGGATCTTACGATTCTTCATTTTAAGCTCATCATACCTCTTATTTCTACCTGTTGTACATATATATGTATATGTATAAATAAATATATACATATACATATATGTACATATCTGAGTGCATACACATATAAGTATGCAATATTTTATTGTACTATTTATAATTTGTTACTACGTTGTCGTATGCAAAAATCATTCACCAATCTTTAATGTTCACTTGTCAATTTGCTGTTTCTGAGTACTTTAGAACTATTAATGTTATGATATTCTTTCTTTATTTGATAGATATTTCTTATTTCCTTATTTTTTGGCGTCATAAGTTCCTCAATCTATTACTTGCATTTCGCAATGAATACCTATTCGATTTCTGTACTTCATGATATTTTGAAAAATATTTGCTCCGTCTTATTCATTTCATTGGTTGTCTCAGAAGTTTATTCAATTCTTATTAATTATTGTGGGGAAATCTAGCTGCGCTAAAATTATTTCCAAGTCGTTTTTGCATAGCCTATTATCTATATATTGGCTATTACTAATATCGTTATTATTACTAGTATTTACATTATTGCTTATACCAGATGTGGTATAATTGTATTTTCGCTTTACAGACTGTCATCAATCGTTAGAATGATAATCAGGATTGATCTAGTGAGGAAATCACCGATCACACTAACGACCTGTTCGTTCGTTTGCGCGATCTCTAGTTTTATCCAGTTTTCATACTCACTGTTGAAAGTTGTTTTATTAATTTTTTCGCATATTTCGCTGAGGAGACGGTACTAATAGTGATAAGAGCTAATGACGGTAGTACTAATTTTGGCAGCGGAAGTAGTAAAATTAGCTCTAATAAAAAAACTCGCTGTTAATTGTCCTCAATTCTATCATTACACCTCGTCAAAATCTCTTTCAAATATTATTGTAATTATTGGGATCGATTATGATCTTTTCAGTCTAACTCACAGTTGCTTTGTTGTTGATGAATTTTCTCCTTAATCAAAATATGGCTACCTTTGAATCCGCGGCTGTTGCTTGAAACTCAACGAGAGTGGATGGTATTTGAATAAATTGATAAGAAATTCCATTAGAAGTCTCCTCTCTCCAACTAGCGTTTTGTGCAGGAATGAAGCTCTTATCACACTTGCACATTTTCTGGTTTGGATCCGCTTCCAGCCATACGTACTTTCCAGTATTGACAGTTAGTGAAAGACTATGTCCATTGAAAACGAAGTCTCTGAAGGTCGTTGCACGTTAGGATCAAAGCTTTATGTTCTCCACCTTTATATAATAATCCAAAATTGGATTTTTATGTAGCCATTTTGCTTGCTTTTTTCCTTTTCCTTTGGAGGCAAATTATCATCCTATCACCAAAATATCTTCTCTAACGAAGGGAGCGAAAGGACTATTTGTCTATAAATAGTATAGTTATATTATGAATTTATGTTTACATACTAATGTTTATTTACTGTTCATACTTTATTAGTTCCCAACCTTTTAACTACCAACCAATCACGGCTGACTGACCGTCTTGTTTCAATACGTATTTATTTATAAATTATTCTATTTATTTGATTATACACGGCCCGACCACAATTTACTGTGCCGATACTGGCACATGCGCTCAATTTCTTCTATCGCATTCATTCTCTACAAAGGTCTTCGAATATTTCGTTTGATGCTTCGGCTCTTGCTTAAGGATTCCATTTTTCTTATGAATGTCGCAGATTACTGGTCGAGACGATTCTCCTTGTAATTCTGGAAGTAGCTCAGTTCTGGGGGTCCTTAAGGCGTTCGTCAAATGATTTCCAGAGTCTTGCGGAAGAGAATCGAACCAGTACACTTCTTATCACCTCTCTGTCTTACAGCACTGCGCTAATTTTCTGTTAAATTACTGCGCTACCGGGGTTCCTTGAATTTTGTCAATCAGTAGTCACTAAAAACAGGGCCCTCATTTCATTCCTCGGTTTGCGAAAGTGGAAAAGGGCTTAAAGTGCTTGAAAAATGGTCTTAAACAAGCTACAATAATTCTAACGCAACGGAATCTATACGCACGATTGCCTGAGGGTAAATACATCGGAACTTGGCGTATATGAAAGGTGTGGTAATGGATGGAATATGAAAACCCATGTAAGGAAATGAAACAGAACGGAACGTTGTCCAATATGAATGATCTTGTGCGCTTGAGAAGATGCAGCTTGAGTGCGAATTCGCGAGAACTCTACAATGACTAGGGAAACGTCAGCGTCCTTCACACCTTCGTTGGGGACGTCCTTCACACCATCGCTAACACCTGTCGATCTTATCATTCATTCTCTCATCACTTATTGAAAAAAGCTTTTCTTTTTGTAGCGCTACGCGAATCGATGGAATTTCATATTTACTCAACAAAATTATCGGAATCTCAATTATGAACTAAAATTTGCTGAGGGAAACATGTTCTGTCCAATTGTCAGATCAGTTCTTTTTGCCATTCAATGATTTTGTTTCCTTCATCTTCATTTTTTGTTATTATTTTAGCAATATTTTTGCTATTTATCAAATTTTGCTGCTGATAATATTGCTTAGTTTACTCTTTGCTTCTCACTTTTATAGAGGCGTACAAAGATTGCCGATAAATCTACTATTACTAGAAAGCGTGGCAAGAAAACAGCCAGAAAGAGCATAAGATTTCTTTCAAAATAAAATTGATCTTTTCGAAATGTTATGCTGACAGTTCAGGCCAGTACTGTGCAGTACGTACACCGTCGTGCTGTGAGAGCCGTGATGATGATTGTACGGCACCGATCCTTGGCAATCATCTGTGCTATTGTGATATGTTCTGCGATCGAGGACCAGATGGTGGTGAGTGATCCGAATGTTCAGTTCGTTTAACAATCGTGAAACATACGCATTGGTTGCAATGCAAATGTGGTCAGAGGTGAGTACAAATTTGAATGACCATATCGCCTCTTGTAATGAAATTTTTCAATTCAAATAAAGACTGCTTCGCTCTAAAGAAGGTTTCCTGTAAGGTGCACGTTTTCCTAATCTAAAAATTGTTTCCAGTTTTATGCTTCAAAACTTCCTTTGTTTATTTCTTTATTGATGATCATTTTCAAAACAGCGAGGCGATTGATCAAGCTGGAACTTTGTCGTTTCGTTGAGTCCATTTTTTACTCTTGAGAACTCAGTAATTCTTGCAACTTTTCTGAATTTGATCTTCTAGCGTATTCAAAGCTAAACTAGTATCTTAAACAGTGCACCTAAGCCCTTAGACCTGAAGAGCAAATCCTCTATAAGATTTTTCAACTCTCCATTTTTTCCAAAATGCTTGAGTTGTTGGAAGATTACTGTAACACATACTAAGAATTAGACATTTACCACAATTCCTCAGGATTTACTTCGAAAATCAAATTTCCCGAGATTTGTTTCGAAGTGATCGAATCAAACGTTCATAGACTGTCAAAATAGATTTGTCAAGAATTAGATCAATGATATTACTCAATAGGCTTATTGAAAAAATTTTATTACATAAAGGACTGCATATACTGAATTGCTTTATTAATTTGAGGTACATCGATATTCGACATTTCAATAACGAAAAAAATTATTCCTGTATCAATTTCCGACCAATCTAACAGTAATGGAGCATTTCCGCTTATTTGAATATCTAAATGACTTTGAGTATTCGAATAGAAAAAAATAGACCAATTTTTGAACCATTCTATCAACTTTAACCAGTCTATATATATCATGCAGGAAACGATTGTTGTCCGGACTTTGAGGCGGTCTGTCACCACCGAAAACGAAGCGACTATCAGGGAGATCTCAGCGGACAAGGTGTCTTCTCCAACAATTTTCTTAAATTTTTATTTCTAAAATTCTTCACCACCAAATTTAACTGGAAAAGCAGATGTTTTCAATAGAAAGTAGGAATCACGAGGTAATATTTCTTCAGATAGGAAGTTTTCTTCAAAGATTTTCTTAATTTTAACTGTACAACTGTGCTTGTTGTGGTAATGATAACATTCTAAGCAGAAAAATGTTAATAGTAAAGGAAATAAGGAATGCAATTTTAAGTTTTTTACTTAGTTAGAATGTGATGTTTTTAGAAAATAAATTCCAATATTATAGAGTGTATATCAGAAGGAACTCGTTATCGTGACGGTGAATCCGTTGAGCGGAATTGTCAATCATGGTCAGTTTAGTTACTGAGATTCTTTACGCTAAATAGCAGTTGCAAAAAAAAAGACGATGATACCCTCTTTTCATTTTTTATTGCTAAGCTGAAGAAAAAGTTCCTTAACATCTGTGTAAAATTCAAGTTTTATGTTTGTTTAACACAGTATCGGTTATTGTAAATTCACAGGAATATCTCATTCTTTTTTTACATTTTTTCATCTATAAATTCTCAGGAATAATTCCATAAATAAGCAAGTGGACCGAGTTTAGATGCGTTGAAGGGGAAACTACCCAACACGTTCGTCGAAAGCGCGCGCTGTTTTAGCAAGACAATGTCAAACCTGACACCACAAACAAGACTGAGGAAGAATTCGATGAATTAGAGGGAGCCGAGTTCTTGCCACACCCAGCCTATGCTGCGGCGACCGATTATGGTCCGATTTCCGTTTAGTGGAACATTTCCAGTGTGGACAGCGATTCGAGACATTTGATCAAATTGAAGAGACATGTCAGGAGTTTTTTGATTCAAAGCCTAAGGAATGGCGATTTCGAGCAGATCAGGAAGCTTGCAGATCGTTTACAGCAGATTGTGGATAATGATGGTCTCCATTTTGAAAAATAATTTTTGACGTTTTTAACTGAATTTTTGTATAAACTTTCGATTTTCAACGGGTGCTAAGGAACCTTTTCCTCAACCTACTATATTGTTGTTAATATTATTTGTGATATCATCAGCATTAGCACTTACATTAGTACCTCATTTATTGAATCCTCAATGTCTTAACATTATCTCATCGTGGATAAGAGTGCGATATTCCTGAGTGTCAAACTACGGCGAACAGTGGGAGGTCTACCTCCAGCTGGGTCACCCAAACCAGGAATGAATTCCACATTTCCATCTGAAAGCCCATCTAGGAATAAAACCATTGCCAATAATCAGCGCGATCTTGGGAGAAATATGGTCGTTTACAAGGTGAGAGATCTTCCCACGACTCAGGTTAAATCCATCTAGTTAGTTTGATGACTGCTTGTAGATGTTGAGGCACTAGCCTCTTTACACTATAAGTTCTTGCCAAATGGTTGGAAATCAGCATTATTTAAACGAAAAGCATGGCGTGAGTCGTGCAATCTTTTCTCAACACTGTCGTAATTTAAGCTTAGAAGTAGATAATGTTTCAATATTCATTGATGTTGCTGCACACATGGAGATTTTTTTCTCCACTTCGACTTTGTTTATTGGCTTATAACGAGACAATGGGAAAGTAGATGAGAGTTCGGTGTTACCTCGAAACGACGTATACGGCTTGTCTATCATGCTACTTTTTGTAAATCCATCTCTTGTCGCATACCAGCTGGACTGTTCACAATTTCGAATATCATCCTTCAGAAGATGTGGAAGTTAAGGACTCCTTCTAAGAGCGTGATAATGTCTCCCAAACAGGCTGAATTCGTATGTTGTTCTAATGTGTGGTAGAAACAATAGACAAGCTTTTTAGAGCCCATTTCGATGCTCTCAAACGGAGCATTACATTTGAGTGCGATGTCTAAAGTGTACCCAAATTAATGTATATTTTCAGTGGGGACGGTAAGGTGGCGCTCATCGAGTGTTCTGAGAGTCTTTCTGTTGTACAGTTTACATCAGAAAGTAATGAACGGGAAAGAGAATTTATACGCGAGAAAGGTGACCATTTGATTGGCGCATTTGAGAGACTTCAAAGTGGCTTATGGACCTATAGTGTCCGTGTGGGACTGAATGGGTTAACCACAGTACAATGGATATAATGAGATAACAAATACAAGCTTCATCGATTGGTTGGTAGGAAATAAGGAGATGGTTTTCATCATAGACTATCGCATATTCGCATCAAGTTTCTGATGAAATGTGATGGCGTTAATACGAAAATCTTTTCGTTGTTTTTAAACAGTAACTTTCGATTTCTTGAAACGCATCAAAAGAAAATCGTCAAAAACGAGAACAAGAAAATATTTTCTACATTTAAATTCCATTAGGACATTGTGAACATATGTGTAAGAAGTGTACAAAAAAAGAAAGTAAAGTTCTTCGAAAAAAAATAATGTTGGTTTTCAAAGGAATAAAAAGACAGAAAATTCTCTCCTCCTCGATAAATATCAAATGAAACGCGGTTAGGAACAGTATGTTCTGTTCCACATCCTGTTAGTCAACTCTCAACCATTATTGGTTATCAATGATTATGCTCGTTTCAATAAGCTTGTCATCATTTGCGCAGTTTTTTTTTTTATTACGTAGCACTCCTCGCTATCATCGATGATTATAATCGACGCGATATCAATTTTCATTAACTAGTCGTACATGATGGCTTAGTAAGTAGAGAGCAACTGGGGATCAAGACTTATAATACTCTCATTAACCGGTATGGATATTGAAATATGTATTTTCTAAGACATAATGAACGGTGTGCATTTTATACGTGAGATGCTAACTAGCCGTCAGGAGCTCTTTATAGGTCATTTGCTTTCCGATGATTTTCGGCACATTTTTTTTTTTTGATTTTTCCACAACTCCTATAATGAACCAATTGCTTGATCGACACAGATGTTGTGATAAGCGTTGGCTGGTTCACTCTGCATTCAGAAACTTACACTCGGACTACTCTTATTATAGTTGTAATTCTTAGAATAGAATTGTAGTTAGTGCATAAACTATGTGGATACAAAAGTACAGAAAAATATTAACCAGAATAAGAGCTAGAATGTGTGAATCTCTCAGCGTTTATCAACTCCTGATAGATGCGCCATCCGTTCGACTCCAGTACTCGTCAACGGTGGCTGAATGAGTATTTGGTGTACACGATAATTTACGGTGGTTTTCTGATGTATCAAGTCAGTGCTGCTATCCTCGATAAGTCTGGTATCAATCAATTTGCCCACTACGGAGGGATGGAAAGCTTGGTGAGCCTGAGACATGGAATCGAACGTTGGGCACTATAACCTTCCCTTGCACTTGCCCTTGAAACTCTAATAACATAATTAGCAGTAGTAGGCACAGGATTAACACCCACGCAGATTCGTACTCACTGAATGATAAAGCACAGTGAATCCTACAGTCGTGCCATGCTTACATATTGAGGACTGAAAGTTAAGCTCGTTCAAGATGGCACCGCCGCTAAACCCCACGTGTTGCGAATATATCAAACAATCTTTTGTGATTTCTTCACACTATTAGTCATAGATTTTATCAAATGATCACTTGCATTAAATTTCTACAAATAGAATATTTTGTAACATTGTATTGTTATTTGAAGGTAATTGTTCTGATTTATTAGCAAAACAGATCATTTTCAATGATTAAAAACCTTTTTTTGAATAGTTGTAGTATTTGTGGGAAGATGTAGCGCAACTTCTCGAATTTTTTGGAGATATCTAAGTAAACTGCTTCTCATGCCGTCAATAGTTCAGATTTGTTCATCAGTTCAAGAGTATTCCAGTTTAAGATGTTGATGCAAAATGTTTTTCTTACATAATTCTTTTTTGATGTTCACTGAATTAAGAATATGGATTTATTTGATAATTTTCGTATATGTTTTTCGGTAAACCTTGGTACTGACAATTCATCTTTTTTTAACAGTTCCTGCCTAAATGGATTGTGGAAATGTGACACATCGACGTGTTTAATCCAAGAAGATCTACTCGACGAAGTGAAAAATGGTCGATTTTCGTGGGTTTATTTCAATATTTACGTTGTCTTCGCTAACTCATTTCTTACTTCCCTTTAAAACTCTTTTTTCTTTCTTACGTTCTCTTCCTGTCTTCAACCTCTCTGTCTTTTTTGTTCATTATTTTCTTTCTTGATCTTTCCGCTCACTCTGTGAGATCTTCTTGCATTTCTTCGGACAAACATACAGGGAAATAATGCGTTATAGCTCTAAATGTGTATTAATTTAGTAAGTCTCCCGACACTTCGCTAAGTTACTTCCATTGTTATTATCCGAATCGTCGGTGGTTTTCAAAATTGTTAAAGCTAATGCAATAATCGAGATGTGTAGCTGGTTATCCTATTAATCGAGTCTTCACCCACTGGCGCACTCTTGCCATCCCGCTCTTTAAGCACCACAGTGCACTCAGGAAACTCTACGGAATCATAGTTTTGATCTGTCTTTACCCGTCTGTCCAGATCTCCAAGGATCGCTTTTATGGTGATCCAATCCTATAAGGGATAAAGGATGACGCTCTCGACCTCGATCAGTTTTTGAGGGATGCGCATGCATAATCGACTTCGTCGAGCGCCATTAGAGGTGACGGAAAGCACATCTGGCTTGAAGAATAGCTTACAATGACCTACCGGTCTGTGAAGTCAATGTTGCTATCTTCCCAGACGAATCTGACACCAATTTATTGACCACAGAGGGATGGAGGCTTGGTAAACCCAGGGCACGGACTCAACTCATTGACCACATGTGTTCTGCAGAACACCTCTTACCACAGCGCTATACATCAACTCACCTTATTTCTATCGATGAGTGAAATTATCAAGATATTTTATCAGACCAGGTGATGACACTTGTGTAAGATGAGTTGCTGATATGTGAACACATATCACCACCAACTGTTAAAGTATTGCGTTGGTAGCCGAAGAGAGAATTTCTATGTCTGGTTTAAATCCTTCTCAACATCTTCCAAAGAGCGTTAAAAAGAATTTCTTTTTCTAAGCCTGAGAAATTTGGATGGAGATTGAGCCATCATAGCTGAGTAGTAATCAAAGCATCACAGTAGTTTCCAGCTAGTTTCATGCGATTTGTTCAATCTTTTCTCAGCATTTGCTGTGAAATCAAGTGAATCAATCAAGTATTAGATTGTAACAAAAGTTCATGGATCATCGATTTTACTACTTTTCAACGAACGATGATAAAATTCTGCAGTGTAGTGCAAGTTGCACAAATTATGAGTATCTTAGATTTGATCTGATTTTTCGTGAAATTCTTGATTTATTCGCACCAGAAGAGTGTGATGAACACAGTCTCCGAGATCCTAAGAAAAATTTCGGAAGAAAATTTGACCATTTAAGAGCCCATATAGCTATCGCCTTAACAGCTATATCATCACTTCAATCTTATTTTTTCAACGATTGTGGAATTATCAGAGTATTGGTAATCTGACGAAACCCTCTAACTTTATTTGTGTGAAGTTCTCCAAATTATTTTTCCAACATCTGACAATCTTGCTTTTTTTTTACCTTTTCGGATTATTTCTGATTGTCTGCTGAATTCTAATGAGATAGTGCGATAAAGTATAGCATGGATTCAAATTGAAGCTGAATCATCTAAGCGTCTCGTGTTTTTTGCCATCATGGGAACGTCTCATGTTTTATGGTGGTGTGGCGTCACGCTCGATGTTTTAGTGAGACCATTTGGAATTTATCGATTGTCGACGGATATCCTAATCAGTGAGGATTGATGATACGACCCGATATCATTGATATGATCATTCCGACAAGTGAACGCATCTTTTCCGAAGATAGTTCGTGCCACCATCGTCTCCGACGTATCCGCCACCACCACCGCTACTACCACCGCTGACGCTGACATCCGTCGTCCTCATTACAAACCGTTCCGACGACAGCAGACGGACAACCGAACATCGTCGCTCAGACGGTACTCTGTTTATCGGATGTTGGCGGCGAACTGCGCTAGCGTGGGTCGGGAGCGATATCATGGATCAGCAAACGTGCATATTTTATTCACATTCAGAGTGTGTTATCAGAAGTAAATCTACAAGGACTAAGCGCGTCATAGAATGGCAATACACGCTTATTTAAACTCGCAGAGAATGGTCATATGGTCTCATATAAAAGCATGAGTCAAGATAATGTGAATCATAAGCATTACTCAATCTTGAAACTTTCACCCAGTTTTTCGCACAAGTGCGAATAAACTGAAGAGTTCTTTGGTGATTTGATGCGAAGTAAATCGTTTCACCTCCAATGCCTTTTAGAATATTTGTTTTGAAATATGCCATCTTGTTAGTAGGCTTATACAAAATTTTTAACCAATTTTTTAACCAATTTTTGGTGTTGAGTTTGGCGAAATGATACTCTTTAGTGGCTTATCCGGCTCTGACAGAGAACTTATAGAAGTTATCTCTAGGTGAAAGGGTGCGCATATATTAAACGGGGACAAATGAATATTCAACTTCATTCGTTGGACAAGATCTTTCATAGAATTGTTAGCAATCATTCGCAGGCCTAAATTTTGACACGGCCCCACGTGACTGGTTTTTAAGAACAGCCTTTTATAACGCTGTAAAATCTGCAGTAATATTACGTTTAACACGACCACGCGTTTTTTTCTAATCCCGCTAAAATTTCGCTGGACAAAACTCTTTCCTTAGAGTGCTGGTACTCTTCAGATTCAGCAGATGTTCCTCTTCAGCACAAGTCTCGAATAGCTCAAACATATGTTTGCTTTTTAAAATTGCCCCTTTTGATAGCTTTGTAGGAAAAGAAAAGATTTGTGCTTGCCAGCTCACCAAACAGAGCTCTTTCTACAGACTATTAGTAATCATTCGACAGAGTAGGTTTCAGTGATTGCAGCGCTGCGCTTATTTTCTGGGAAAGACCGTTTCACTACAATGTAGCGCGGTAAATAAGACAGAGCTCCACGTATTTGCTGACCTTGTTTACCGGCCAACTCACAGGGAGAGCAGTGGGGCGATCGATTGATACGCGTTGGATATGTGGTTTTCAACTTGCTTTCAATTAGGAATTTTTATCCGCTTTGAAAGAAACTCTATATAAATACGGTTAAGTCAGATATTGCAAGGCTTCCTCTATGCATTCATATCCTTTTAGAGCTCCCAGCAAATTACAGCGTGAGAGAAATGAAGGCGCGTGGAGGGTATGAAACATAATTTCAATCTGAATTTTACAGCGATATAGAAGGTTGTTCAGAAAAAGCGGTCAAGCGGGGCTCTAGCTAAAGATTCAAGCTTTTGAATGATTATTAACACTCATATGAAAATTTCTTCTTCATCGAATGAGATCGAATTTTCATTTGTCGCCGTCTAGCAATTAACTAGCAGTGGACGTTGCCAACTCCCACTCTTCGCCCCCTATATATCATATTCTTGAGATTCAAAACCCTGAAAACGAATCGACGACCACCATAATCATTTAACTTTTTTATAATCATTTACTAGCCATTTCACCTACAAGGTTACTTTTACCTAAAGTCATTTCACTTGAGCAACGCGCTCACCACTCAATAGTTAAGGAACCTAGTCCCACTTGTGCTTTAATGAAACTGCACAAAGTGCTAAAGAACTTTACTACAGTTGCACTGATCATCGTTTAAACTAATAACTAGTCGATAGAAAAATGTCATATTTAACAAATCACTTGATTTATCTAAGAGCGTTAATGTGATATGCCAAACTTCGCGACCTCAGACAGGAATCAAACCTGCATTTCACTCTTTCTGGTGGCGCGTCCTAATCAATTTTACTACAAAGACTTTGCATGCTCTCACTCTTCCCGCGATACGAAGCAGCTGTCTGTTAGCAATCATGCTTCACTAATTTGGCCTGGTAGCATATATCGACACTGAACCCAGTTACATCAGTTCTAGTGATATATATTTGTAACATTACGCTATCGCTATAAGAGGTTAAACGAAAAAAATTCTTGTTTGAATTATTCAATACTTTAGAGTATTATACAACACATGGAAAGGTATATTCTTAACGGACAGTGGTTCCACCAATCTTCTCCCTTTTCGTGTCTGGAAATTCATCTTGAAAAGATGATCATTCGTCATTGAGCGGATGCCAAAGTGGTAGGCTGAAAAACTGAGAACTTCGTTGGAAAACGACACTCGTATTTACTCATGTAGTCCTCCATTCAAAAACTGAGGCTGAATGTATTTCTAGAAATATCATCATATCCAATCGACTATTTTGAGACCTCGTTTGAAAGTAGAGAACATCCAGACAGTGTAATTTAAGCTTTATGAAATAAGTGAAAATTTAGGAAGCGAAAAACATTTAAAACACTTGTTTCGGCTTTTCAGCCTTATCAGTAGCACGGTGCCTTGTTCAGTCAGTTCTTTGTTAGGAGATATACGTTCTACACGCAAAAGAATCTACGCCGAATTTTTTACACTCTGTGTAAGGTGACTTTAGCGTTCTTTCAAAGTGATTGATCGTCGATTGTCGTTTGCTCGGCTCAGGACTGTTACACCAGCATATATATCAACACTATCAATCGACTAGTTTAAAATCTCACTTAAAACATATGATGCATCCAGGCAGCATATTTTCAACCTATTATGATGTTTGTTATGATATTCGCTTAGTGTTAGACACGTGTTTCGGCCTTTCAACGTCATCGGTAACACGGTACCTTTCCTATTCAGCACTAAACAAGTACCATAATAGAGCACATGGAAAGCTTAAAATATGCTGTCTAAATTTTCTGAAAGTAGTTTAGATGAGCACTTGATTGCTAATGGCCAGCAGTATCGTTTAGATGTAGGTGTGTGTAGCGCTGTGGTTAGAGGTACGTTCAAATACAATTTGGATCTCTTCCTGGCTCAAGCCCATGTCCCGGACTCACCTTGCCTGCCGTCCCTTCGAGTCCGTCGAACTGGTAGTATTTTTCCGAGGGACGAAGACAGCTTATCTAATGCATCATTATGCTATGACAAGCTGTTGTATAATCCGAATATGCTTTCAATCATCTCTACAACGCCTAATGAGATCGAATTTATGGTACATTCGTCAAGGATTGGTCATTGTCAAACGCTTCATACTTTCACACTTCTGCCGTGGCTTGTTTGCTTGATCTATTCAAATGCCTATCATCTTTAAAAAAAGTATTTGGTCTCTGACTTACTTCCCATTTCCTGGTATGAAATACTTGTTCTATAAGTGATCCAATGTCCTGAGGAGCACATCCTGGTCTTAAACAGATGAAAAATTATTGTTGGATCTGATTTCCAAGTGTTAGGGCATTTCGGCAAATGTAGTAGTGATCTGTAGAAGACAAAGTTTGGATTCTAAAGTTGTTTTCTCCAGAGCTAAGTCAGTTTCTTTTCTACCGAAGACGGTTTGATTTTTTTTCATGATAGACAAAAAGGTGAATCTTGGTCAACGGCAGGTAGCTATATGTTTGCAGATTTGCGTCAGCGGTCCAGCAAGAAGATCACGTAGACAGTGAAAAGTTTCAAATTTTTATGTAAAAGCTCGGCTCAAGGTGAAATATGCGATCTATCTAAAAGTTTTCATCTCTCGAAAATGTCCAAAAAAAGAGTATTATGTGATGATCTTCTGCGCACCAGGAACAAGCAGAATTTGCAGGGCAGCTCTGGTGTGCGAAGCGGGAGAGGGGCAAATGAAGTTTATTGGTGCTTAATATGGCTAGCGAATAAGTTATTAATTGCGGATGATACTAATGATTGGAATCATTTAGCGCAATACGGGTGGCGCGTTTTCACAAATACTGCTGACCTCATCACATTTTATGTCCGTTTCTTTCTTTACCTCTTAGTTGGAATAAACTAGTGAGATAAACGAATAAATAGAATTTAGATGGACAGCACGAAATTACTCGTTTTTTTGGGGCCGAAGCTTGGATGAGGTATCAAGTATCGTCTCGGCACCCTTTTTCCGGAGCAATCTGTTCAAAACATGAATGAAATTGTCATTAAACCTCGTGAACTTCCAGAACATTTCGACGTACGCGACAAGTGAGTATTAATTCTATTGAGCGATTGTATTGAAAATAAACGTGACGATTTTAGATGGCCAAATTTCATTCACGAGGTTCGAGATCAAGGCGATTGTGGTAGTAGCTGGGCAGTATCTACGACCACGATCTCATCCGATAGGTAAGTTTCTATTCACATGTGGACGAGTACCACTTTAATCAGAGTAGCTGATTATTACACCGAACTCGTAAAGTTTTCTTTTTTTAGGGATCGCTATAAAAACTTTGGAAACAATTTCTTAGTAATTTTTAATATTTTGGGTACATAAAACTAAAAACGTTTTTTGAGGTTATCAATTATTTCTGATGGTCGAGTAAATGCCACAATTTCTCCACAACAACTTCTATCTTGTAACCAACATCGTCAACGTGGTTGTGAAGGTGGATATCTCGACAGAGCGTGGTGGTATATCCGAAAGTTAGGGTGAGTTAATCATGATAATAAGCTTGTAAATTTATTATTTAATTGTGACTTGACTTCGCATGCAACCAAAACTAGCGTTGATCAGTTTCTGAGGGAAGCATCATGCATTCGTCTTTAATTTTCAAACTCATTCGAGGTGATTGAATGCATAGCTGGCCTTCATAATAACTCATGATGGCTTACCGCTGTATCAAGTCAGTGCTGTTTATCCTCACCGACAAGTCTGAGACCAGTTTGGTACCGATTTGGCGACCCCGGAGGGGTGAATGACTTAGTGAGCCATGAGTGGCGATCGAACTATTGGCCTTGTGCGCGACACAGAGCACCTTTGACCATATGAGAGACATTTTGAGATTTATAGAAAAGCAGCTGATCAGCTGATCATAATAGAGGAAATTAAAAGCGACTTAGAAAAAAATCTATTATGGACTACTCTCAGATAAGCCTTAAAGTCAGTATTCTCAGCGTTGCCTATGGACTTATTTAAGCAGCGTCACACAATTTCAACGTACTATTTGCGAAACATTCAAGAAACTGCATGATCCATGGATTCCAATGGCTCTTGTTTTAGTCACTGACGATCACTATGAGCTTGATTAATTTGGTTCTGATTTGAAAATGGCCACAGTTTTCAAGCCACATGCACTGAAATCAATGCACACTATTACAAATAGATTAATAACAGCAGTACATTAACACATATAATCGTGGTAGTGAATGTTGATGAATTTTACAGAGTGGTCGACGAGCACTGCTATCCATGACGAATCTGGTCGAACGCGTGAACCTGGAGATTGCCAAATCCCTAAGAGAAGCTACAAGGTACCCTTTGGAAGTTTTTGATTACAATTCTTTGAATAATCGAATGGTATATATTCGTGTATTGAATTTCTTAATACTACTAATTGCCATTTTTGTGAATAAAATCTGTGCTGACGTAGATTGTTATTGTTCTCGTTATGAGGCCGAAGCCTTTTTTTCCAAAGATTTTCCACTAACGTCTATTCTTTATGGGCCAATTAGGTATAATGCATAATCAAACGCTTTCTGTTTTCCAAAATTGAATTTTCAAATATTTGGAAATCAGTAAGTTTATCATTTATATCATTCGAAGCATTTGCTTTACACGAAAAGTTTTTTAGGGCTTATTGATATTTTCATTGAGAATATCAAACATACCCCTTTATCACTTGCAACAGCTTTAGTCATCGAGAATTTCAAGCGACAATCGCTAGAATCCTCATTCGTCTCTGTTGCGTGTCACATAAGAGTTGTCCTTTAGACCGAGCTGCTTTAGAAGTATTATCCTTTTCATAAAATACCTATATCGTCTCTAGCAGAAGGGTAGTTTCTGAACAACTGTGTCTACTTTGAAATGAGAAATTTTTATTTCTGTGTGAAGTTCCGATTGATAGAACCCTGCTCATTTCAATATGGATGATACTGTCACGAGATAAGCCGTGGTATTCATGGCGTTTGACACCCAGAAGCTTCTCGAAATATGTTTAGGTGTTAAAACTATTGTGGATAGGTTTTCTAACACGTCGCGGATACAGGAGGTGCATTAGTTAGAGATACCGCACACCAACAAGCTCATCTGATTCGTCTTTGTCCCGAGCTAGTAGCCCTCCTTTTTCAACAACATCAACATCACCTTTTATCAAGTTCAGAAATTGACATTGAACAATCCGTTAGTAAAGGCTAATCAAGTCCTTGTTCGTTTACCCGTTTTATGATTTAATTTTACGGAAACATTTGATAATCCAACTAAAAATCTCTACTATCTGCCCCTATGCTATCAAACTTTTAGAAAAGGATTGTGACTCTTCGCAAGACGCTGCGTCCAAAGAAATTTTAGCCAAGGTAATGGCTTAATGGCTAAAATTTCCGAAGTTAATTGCCGCAAACCGTGGTTATCACTTCACTCAAATTCCCTGGCTAGTGCTTTTTTTCCGAAGTTGACAAGGATCAATTTCGTGCTCGGTCTTGGCACGAATTGGTACGATTTTAACGTTTTTAAAACTTAAATACTTATTCTTTCTCTCTTTCAGTGGTTGTCAGATTCGCAGTAGACTAACTGATAAAAAGTCCCTCCACTTCACAAAAATTTTTATGACAACTTGTGGTGGAGGCCTGGGAGTACGTAGTATGGCAACTCAAGATCGCAAGGAACATCCAACTCGTCCGATGTTGGAAGACATTCTTTGAAAAAAAAACACGTCCTCATCTGGCAGCTGAACTTATTCAAAAAATCCGAAGATCGACATGGATGATGGACAAGACAGTGGATTGAATGAAAGAAGTGCTGATTTTTCCACAATATGTAAATTAGGGTTACAAAATGAACCAAAACTATTATTTCTCCAAATACTGCTCTATATTTCTTATGCTTCTAGTATAATATTCTACTTCCATTTTCATCGACTGATGAGTTCAAGCAGTTGTTTCCATTTTAAAGCCTTTTTATTTTCTTCTCTGGCGACTTATAGGTGAATTTGAATAAGTGACTGAATCAGCGACCAACGAACCTGCGATAAACATCTCACGCTATTCGTCAAGGTCGTTCAGCCGTATGAACGAATAGGCGATCCGACGAACGGGCGGACAGATGGACGTGTCAACGTCAGCTAAGCTGATTTTAAAGCGGAATTAGTGTCGTAGGCTAGCTGTGGTTTGAAATCGAATCGAGGCGTGAATTTCGTCATTCGTCCATAAATGATCAAAGTTGTCCAAATAGCTTGAGCATAGTATGTTTTGGGACAAATAATGAGATGGGGAGAGCACTGAAAAAAGCCATGACTCTGCTTAATTTACTGCCTTTTCAACTCCACGGAAGAAGTGAGCGTCACATCATACGTATTATCATCGTATTTCTAAGCAATAGGGGAGTTTAGGACTAATGCGAAGGGCATAATTGTGAACATGAACAGAGAATTCGTATAAGTGTTTGCTAGAGGATAATTTGTATCTTGATTCAAATGCATGTCATTTGTTTCCTCTTCCTCTTTTTCCTTTTCTCTTTTCTGTCGAGATCCAACGTTGATATGATTTTTCTCTACATAGGACTTCCAAAGAGTTAGTGTTTTCAGAGTGGAAATAGTATCACGTGTCCAGCAAATCCAGCGTTCGATAGCAGCGTCTATAAAATGACACCTCCGTATCGAGTATCAAGCAGGTATATTCGTGAGCGAAGACTCGTAAACTCAATCAGCCCACCTCTGCAATGCTTAGTGTCAATAAACGCATGTGTAGAGGTCATATCGAATTGCACGCTTTACACATATGTTTGACATGTTAATTGCGTTGCGTAATAAGATTGAAATTTAGATAGAAAAATTTGAAAACCTTGAGAGAGGTGAAAAACGAAGTGAAGCGAAGAGAAGAATGTGATTGATAATACTGATGATGCTTGCAGAGAGGAGGACATCATGACGGAAATCATCACCAACGGACCGGTTCAGGCGACTTTCGTTGTTCATGAAGATTTCTTCATGTATGCCGGTGGCGTCTATCGTCATACGGAGTTGGCTGCTCGGAAAGGTGACTCATTCACTGGGCAAGGATATCATGCTGTTCGAATTCTAGGGTAAGCATTTTTAGCTCAAAAACTGAAAACTTAGGAAAGATCAGATCTTATTACTTAAAGCTCTTATGGATGGAAGGGAGCAGTGGCCACGTGGTTAGTGATGCTGGAGCGGTGTTGATGCTCCCAATATTCTCCGATAATCAATCAGTGAAGCCGACAAGGAACGCTCCAACCTGGTATCCTCTCGATTACAAGATGGTCTGCCCGACCAGTACATATACGCCGTTCATGAGTAAGACTAAATCCTCATGCAAGCGATGATGTGAGGAACGAATCGAATAATGGACTCACTGGCAATCGGTAATAAAATGTGAAGATGGGTGAAAACTGTGCAAAAACTTCTGTTTTGTGTTAATAAGGTTTATTCCTAACAACAGTTGATCATTGTTACTTAACACAGTTTTCTTGATAGCCGGCCACTTTGATTTTTGACCCTGCCGTAATTGTCAAAGATGAAATGTCGGCAGTGGATCTCACAAATGTAGCGAAGACTCAAAAAGTTGTGGATTTCTCCAAGTTTATCGAGTAAATCATTCCCAACAAATGTTGATGACATGGAGAAAAAACCACGAATTGAATGTTATGTTAGAATCAAATAATTATTTCATTTCGAAAAAAGAACTAATGAGACGGAGTGTTTTTAACGAGTCATAGGAAATCTGAAATAGAAAGGAATATTGGATAGACAAATTGCTTTTCGATTTTCTGTCCTTCCTGCCGTGGAATAAAGAATATCACTTACTTGATATGAACTTTGAACGTGACCGCCTCGCACAAGTCATAAATCAGGTCGACAAAACTGTTGCAGTTCTGTTACCTAGAACGTACCTGTACTAATGTAATATGTCAGTCGTCTACATAACCTACTGTCTTCTTAGTTTTTGATCGAAGGAATATTTTCAAGTTTTCTTGGAAGATATTTTGAAATCAAAACTACTCGACGATTACTTCGATTAACTAACAATTGAAACGAAGAGCGACTAGGAAATTTTTCGTTCTTCTTCCCACTATTTTCTCCAATGCAAAATTTCTTCCTTTTCACGAAACATGGGACCCAAGTATCCGTTGCATTGAAAAACTTGAAGATTCTCAAAACATAAACTGGATTTCAGCTGGGGAGTTGACCGCACAACCGGTCGAGAATTCCGTACTGGTTGGCGGCAAATTCATGGGGACGGCAATGGGGTGAGGACGGTTTGTTTCGTATTGTCAGAGGAGAAAATCATTGTGAAATCGAGAGCTTTGTTATTGGTGAGTCCGCGACATCTCCTCTTGTTTTCTTCTAAATTCTCTTCTATCAACACTTTTCTTACTTTTTCCTTTCAAACATTACAATTCGTTCACAGTTATATTTGTATTTGCTGAATGACTGCCCTGGAGTGTGTCAATGTGTAAAAATTTCAACATCTTCTGGCGTGATTTAGTGCAGTTGTTCTACTTATAGTCATAGTTGAAGGGAAAAACTTTTGATCTGGTCGAAAATGGGCAACAAAAGTTGTCACAGGGATGATAAGAATAATAGACGTTGGCACTTTTCTGTTATCCGACAGACATTTGGAAGAAGGATCTTCTACTGGGCAAACACTTTCCACTCTAATGTTGGTCATCATTCGAAAGCGTGAATCGTGGAAAAAAATCCAGAAATACTGTTTCTGTCAAAAGATCTTTTTCACAGCGTTGTAGCAGGAAAATAAAATTGTCTTCCACACGCTTTGTGCATTATCGCGCTTTTAATTCCGCAAAACATAGCTCTTCTCTAGACTACTAGTAATCATTCGATAGCGAGTTTTGGCAATCCCAACACTGTGCTTGTTTTCTGAAAAGTTCGTGTTTTGTAGGTGCAGCAGGGAAATAAGACTGAGCCTCAAAAACGCTGCGCATTGCTTTGTGTGAGTAGCTGAGAATCGATAACACGATCGGTCGATTATGTCCGTATTAAGGGATACTCAAAGCAAAATATATGACTTTGATATTTCATGATTTTCTCTGCATGTGTTCATATATTTTCATGCACAGGCTTAGGCTGCCCAAGCTGTGGCTTAGTTTTCATGGTTTGTAACGGGTATATTTGCAAAATAAATTTAAAATGAAAGGTGTAAGCCGACAAAACAATAGAACAAAGTTTTCTCTACAACGCAAATGCAAAAACCTAGAAATCTCTGCAAAGCAAAAAAAAACTATCGAAGTAAATAAAGAAAATTTGTGCGATGGCACACGATGCGTGTGAAACACATTTTATTTTCCCTGCTGCAGCACTGTAAGAAGGCCTTTCTAGCAACAAACTTTTAAACCTACGAGATTTGCTATCTAATGGTTTAAGGTTTATTTTACAAATAATCTGTCCAACGAAATATGATCGCAATGATTCTCAACGAATGTGAAACAAAATTTTATCTCTATAGTCACATTGCTATTAGTAGGCCTTTCTAAAAAAGTATAATTTTGAACTTTCGAGACTTAGGCTCGAATGATTACGAAAAGTCCGATACAAATTCCTTGTCAACTAAAAGAGGCTCCTTCAAAATACCTGTCCGTTAGCAGAAAAGTGCCTAAATCTCTTCAATAATCACCACTGAAGGTCACTATTCAATCATCAATTAGTTGATCCAATCACATTATGTTTAACTCGTGTTGTAACTCTAGTTACCATTGCTGCTTAACTCAATTACTGAATCGATGTTAAATCCCTAAAAATTGGTCTAAAAACCGTGTATGACTTGGAAGTCGTTAATTTTGATTAGTATTTTCCTAAGTTATGTCCAAGCATAGGCAGCACAAAATTTGTGACTTGCTTTCATAGCCGTACATGTTGTGATAAATCCAATAATGTAGAGTGGTGTGCAAAAACGTTTGAGTCAGCCGAGATTTGAACCCAAATCTCACTCTTTCCGGGACCGTGTGCTGAGTCGTTGCAACGTTTGGGACCGTGGGACTGCTGCAGCGGTTCAACACGCACTCTTGGAAAGAGTGAGGTTTGCGTTCGAATCCCGGCTGTTGCAAATCTTTTTGCACATTACTATATTATTAGGTTTATTGTAACATCATATCACCACAATAGCGGTCAAAGAAAATGGATTCTGACTGATTCATGCTGTGATAGTGGCATTAATAAATGGACGGTACGTCAAGAGTCCTTCGTATCGATAGTTTTCTTGTATTCACGCATCCCATGCACTGAATATGGAAAATACATTCGTTTTCCAGTTTATCAAACTAATACGAAGTGGTTAGTGAACAAAATCTATTCGGCCGTCTCGACGTCTTCGCCTTTCCCACACCTGGAGTGGTTGGCCACGGCCATTCATTCTTCCTATATAGGTCATCTTAGCAACATCGTGTCGAATCTAGTGAAGTGAAGCACCGCTCAAATGAAGAATCCTACTCATTAGCGTCTTTTATACAGGATGGACTCTGATCTACTGCCAAATTCATTACGATCTGTTTTTTGGGCGGCAACAGATTCTGCTGCGGTCGGTGTTATATTAAGTTAACACACCGTGTAAAATATTTCATTGGTAAATAAGCCTTTATTCTCAAACAGCTCATATTCATGAAGTATAAAGTAGACCACTGAGCCACTTTTTATGGGCAAGTTTTCTTTCGCTAAATTGCGGGCACAGTTCTCAGACGGAATTGCTGAGATTTTCGTGCAGTTATGCAGAGAAATGGGAACCTTACTGCGTGCAACTTGGCAACTCGACATTAACAACCGTTTCTTAGCCATCATGAGGCAATGACCCTTCGGAATGCTGGTTTAGATATGTGCTAGTATCTCATACCTGGATCACCTATCATACCTTTGATCGTCGAGCGACTCGATCAGGCGCCGCCAGTAAACATCCATTTCTCTCTATCACGTCACGAATAGCCCTGTGGATTCCGCTCGCTCCAAGGGCTCGATGAGCATCCCTTTTCTGTGACATCTACAATGCAACGGATGGTGTGTTTATGGAACTGATTTTCGCCAAGCTCGTATCACTTTTCGTCTTTAGTATAGATCTTCTTAATAGGCTCGTCTATGAATTTCATCTTCTTATGTGCGCATTCTTTCTTCACTGAAGATCGTCGATGAACTTCTTGCTGCCAGTTGTTGCCATTTTGAGCATGGTAATTGAGTAGGTGTCGTTAACTTTCCGAATTGAAGATCAACTGAGTTTTTATTGTTTGATTTCAGGGAGAACTCGACAGCACAGTAAAGTCCTCCGTTTCTTCCAAAACGTTTCTCCAATAAAGTAGAATTAAGTAAACATAAGTTGATTTTCAAACTGGTCTATGTTTCATCAATCCTGGAATAATTTATAGAAAAACATTGTATTAGAAATAACGAAAAATCGCGTAGTAGGTGAAGAACTTTATACATTACCAGACGATGCGTTCGAGTCTTTCCTTAGATTTTAGACTATAAATCTTATATTTTCATGTAAGCTTCTTCTCTAATTATTTAGAGATAAATAGTAAATAATTGAGTAAAGTAAAATATTTCAGGTGCATGGGGTAAAGGTGCGAAACGAAGGCGACGCTTCAAAGTGCGTAAAATGCGTCGACGATTTCGTAAATTGTAGAGCGTACCACTAAATTTCTTCTCCAATAAACCAGAGCCTAAAGGATTGATATAGTTGAAATACACTATGATTTGACCCTTTGGCGACCGTGAGTACAGATTTAAACACTCACGGTCCTTTAACTCAAGCAGTTAAATGCTATTTTTGCTGCCTTGTAAACCAATTTAAACCCTTTTCCCAATTTCTGGACCAAGGAATAGAACAGTGATCTCAAAAAAAGTAGTTCATCACATATTTGCTATATCAATCATTAATGGATGCTGATTTCAACGTGATAATCAGCCAAGCAGTGATTGGTTGGTTGCCAAAGGGTTAAGGACATGACGACTATAGAACATAGGAATCGAATTCTTTGATTACAACCTTTTTGTCTGCGATTTTAATTCTTCGCATTACTTGAGCGTTCCCACGTTGGTCACTTGTTTGCCGTACGCGGGAGCGAAGACCATTTGACTGCATTAGGCGAAATTGTACGTTCATACTGCTTCTTTCATGCTTTCATGTTGAAACAGGGCTATTGTTGTGTTTGTGATATTCCGCATAAACTTTCTGGCTTACTATGATTATAATTATTATCACTTTTCTAGCTCTATGGTACCGTCTTTCTCATGGTACATTAATCTGTATAGCGCTAATTTTTTACGCTTCTCATTCCTTACACGTGTGTTTCAAGCCATTTCCTTTTCTGCCAACTAATTTCTTTCCGGTGTTTCAAACGCTGAAGATGATATTTAATAAAAGAATTTTTCATGGCTGTTTGCTCACTTTTTATTCGTCCACGTATTACGTTATTTATTTGAGAATGGAGATATGAAGGTGGCCTTGAATGGGAGTTAGGGGAGGCGGCTGCCGATGTAACGTTTATATAAGTCATGATGCTTTCCGTGATTTATTTTGACTTACAGAATTGTTCTTTTATAGTCATTTTTGAGCCACGCATGTCATGTGCTCCGTTAAAATGGGCTGACTTATAGAACCCGATACACGTGTTTCGACTTGCGGTCTCGTCAGTCGGGCAGATACCCTTTCCTGTCTTTTGCCAATCCTGTGTGGTGCTCCAGTCCCCAGACTAAGAGTTGGCGATGACGAAAAAACGATGTGTTCGTTGATAACTCCACCGGACATAGAGTGCGAAACGTTCTTCGTCGCTAACTCTTAGTCTGGGGACTGGAACACCACGCAGGATTGGCAAAAGACGAGAAACGGCAATTGCCTGACTTACGAGACCGCAAGGTCCAAACACGTGTATCGGACTCTGTAAGTCAACCCATTTTAACGGAGCACATGACATGCGTGGCTCAAAAATGATTATTTGGCATATTGTAATTTGAGCTGTGGTCTTAAGAAAACACTCGGAACTAAAGATATGTTCTTCTATACTTTTTGTAAGCAATCGAATGCTTATTCAATATGCTTACTGTTGAAGATTTCAAAGAAGAAAAGTTCTATTCTGTACTGGGAGATAAACAATAACTTCTCAGTCGAGTTGTTTAGCCTGTATCGGTTTCCGCCTGTTGATCGTCGAGTGATTTGAGTGGGCGCCAGTAGAGTTCGATTTTTTCACTGCAGCGTACAAGAGTAGCTATGAGGGTTTTGTTAGATCTCTGTGCTCGCCAAGCATCATATCTTCTTCTTGAAGTTTTTGTGAAAATTGATCATTGCATCGGCGGTCATCCTGCTCTTTATTGTCCGAGGAATCCGGTCGCTTAAAACTCCCTTTTGGTTATGAAATGCATTACGTGGCCGGCTCACTCGATCTTCCATAAATAACCATATAAAATGGCATCTCTCGTGATTTATTGTTGACGTAAACCGGAATTTTGAATCCCTTCTCTCACTTCTTAGATTTGAAATGCTCCTAGCACCGACCTTTCGATTGCATGTTAAAAACTCTGAGTGATCTTTCATCCTGCTTACGTAGTTGACTGGGTTTTTGACGCATAGATGAGGGCAGAAATAATCATTGGAGAAAAACGTGGTCAAGAAGTCTGATGATCTTTGTTATCCTCACACATACTCAATTTATAGTCTGATCATTCAGTCTTCTCATGGAATGGGATGATAGCAATGCCACCACAATTAACACACTCGGTCGTTGTTGTGGACAACACTTAAGGCTCACATGAGCTTAGTCGCAGGTTGAAGAACATTGAGGTTCGGAGTCCTGTTCATACTTAATATCCTTCCGATTTTAAATGAAATTCCAACATTTAATTCTCTAGCAACTGACGATGAGTGACGCAATGGTAAAAAATTGCTTGTATAAGAATGGTCTAACCTACATGGGCGTTGGTCCTAACCACACATGGGACCGCCAAGCACTTAACCTTCGAAGCCAACATGATTGGTATCGAAACTGCCTAAGCAATTCTTATAATCTAAATAGTGAAAGACGAGTGAAACGAGAATTCGCTCTACCAATAAGCAACGACATTCATGAAGAAAATAATGTCCTCACGTGACATCTGAGCCCACACATACTTCGACGACCTTCGTAGATGATACATTGAGTGCTTACCAATAAAATTGTCTCGATTCTGGCGGGGACTTACCATGGTCATTATCACGCCATTAGTGGTCGGCGCATATGCAAGAAATAGTAGAACCTGATCAAGGTGATAACCATTTGTTCGACACAAAATAAAGCGCTAAGTACGAAGATAGCCCAGATTTACTTTGTTAAAGCTGATAAATGCTATCATTTTTCTAGTTCTGTGACCTCTTAGAAAGTTCATTCTTTCTGTGACTTGTGACTTTGATAACGTCATTTCACAGCAACAGATTGGTGTTTGGATCATTGAAACTCCATAAGTATGTATGTGATGCTTTCTTGTGATAGTACGGTCATGGTTCGATTGTTTTGTTGTTCGAGTATTTATACAACGTGTAATGCAAACTTCCGATCTACTATGTGAACGTCATAAATTTTCCACTTTACACCTTGTCACTAATCAAGCCATTATCAACGCCGCTAACAAGCAAGGAACCGGTTGGGGAGATCTTCTTACAACAGCACCAGCAACCATCATCGCCATTGCCACCACCCACATTGACGGCGTGGGGAGCAGACACTTGTTGACGAGGTGATGAACCGACGACCACTGTACGAGTCTAATGTGGATCGAGATGTGATGGAGAACATACCCTGACCAATCGTAACTTAGCAAAATGCTCCAGCTCCAGCAAGAAAATTGTTATTTGAAAAAATACGACGATTGAAAAGTTCTGGTTTGATAACCATAAAATAACTCTTATGCATATCATGGGAGTAGTACGGTTCCCTATGCGCAATTTTCCTGCTAAAAGCCTTGGTAATATTCGTCTTTATTTTTACTTTGTTACAAGTTTCCGTCATGTCCAATACAATCGGAGTTTGTGTTCTATTGCTTTAGTATCGGGGAACCTGTCTTTCACAACGAGCTGCAGTCGACGTGAAATCAATGAAGTTGAACGGGAAGGCATTACAAGCGAATCTGCTGCTGGAAGTTGGTTTCAACGCTGACGTGCTGGAGATCCTGACATCGAAGACAAACCTCGTTTAGCACATCCGAACTGAATGTTCCATGAAGTTGAAGAAGCAAGTCATAAGTTCTTTAATTCGAAGTCGAAGGAACGCTTCTTTGACCAGACCGAAACTTGGCGAACCGATGGCAGGAAGTAGTAGAAGACGATTGCCTTTATTTTGAAGAATTGTTATTATTACTTTGTCTGAAACCATGCGTGTATTTTCAATTTTCCACAGGTGCTCCAAAACTTTCTTTCCAACCTAATATTGATGGCTCACCAAAATACATAGGATGGTCTTCTCTTCCCTCAATGATTCGTCACTACTGAGTAAGTTAATGGACATAGTACCCAAAAGTTCATAGCAGGCTCTCGAAAAAACCCACACTGAAGTATTGTCGTCTCGCTTCTGGTGGGGACTTACCATAGTCATACGCCATTAGTTGTAGGTGAAGTGTTCATATACTGACCAACTGGCATTACTGAAAAATTTTGAAAGCATTTCGTTGTAGGGTAAGGGTTTTTTTACGCAAAAAATTTTTTTGTGGGCAAAGACTTTCCATAAATTATTGATTACCATTCTAACGCCTAAATCCCGGAGATTTCAAATATTCGATTCTTGGAAAAGGTCTTCATACAGCGATATGTCATTCAAAATAACATTATGTTTGACACGCGCTGGTGCATCTAGCGCGTGTTTTCGCGCATATATACTGCTAACAAAGCCTTTGCCTTAGATTATTAATTATTATACAACAGCGTGAATTCCAAAAATTTTGATAATCCAACTGCCCACTAAAAGATCTTTTCATAGACTGCAACAGAGGAATTAGATCTGTGTTCCACACACGCGTATTTCTCACAGGACAGAGCTCTTTCTTCACACTACTAGTAACCTTTAGGTAGCGTAAGTTTCGGAGATCGAAACTAATGCAGGTTTATCTGGCAATAAGTAATAAAAATGCAAAGCCTAAGCACTACAACGATAGAAAAAAGTTTCTTCTATAATTTAGATATAAAAAGCTTAGATATTCTCAGAAAACGGAGGAACAGTTTCCAAAGAAGAACAGAAATCCTTGCGATAATGACAGAATTAATACAATTAAATGATTTTGAGGCCTACAAAAGCCAAAATTGGCCACTTCCGTTGATTATTTTTGTAAGATTTTGCTGACAGAGTCTTTGTTACAATTGACGTTTCGCGAAACGTCAAACCATCTGTAGCGCATTTGTTAGTGGTACAGCAGTAAGATACATGGTCACTGGTTCGACTACTGGCCAGGTGAATCGAGGTTACATCTCTTTCAGTTTGACAAGTTGATGTCAGACTAATTAAATGATCAAAAATACGGGCTTTATAAATTGGTATCGTAACAGTTGTGATATTTTGAATTGAAATAGAAATCATTGGAGTAATCGACTCTAGTCGACTCTAGAGTATAGTCGACTCTAGAGTATAGTCGGGTATGCCATTTCATAAAGGGGAATCTCAGTGGTTGGTCGGCTGTTATTCAAGCTATGCTCGTCGCAAACGAAGTGAGTTATTAAGTGGGTTGGAAATTATATTTAGCATTTTTTAAACAGATATTAGAAGTAAAAACAAAAAGCCTGGCCATTCATTGAACTTTACGAACATTCAGACTGTTCGGGAAAACGATTCTTTCATTATAACTCTCAACACTTTCTCTTAAAGCATAGCAGATAGCCGATTTGATTTGCGCTCATCAGGAAATTTTCTAATCGACGAGGAGCCTCAGTATATTCTAGTGTGTTGTACATTGCTTACCACCTTCTTACTCTTCTTCTTCTTGTCAGTTGTAATATTAAGAGACTATGAACTGGGATGTGTCACTTCTATGAATAACAAGGCTCAAAACGTTGGTCAATGGTTGAAACACGTATCACGGGCTCTGTAAGCCAGCTCTTACAACTGACCACGCGGCATGTTGGCTCGAACAATAATTATGAGATATGTTGGCCAATCTGTTAATAACGCGCTACTCATTGAACTCCATTTGTAGCATCACAGTCACAGTTTATGTATAATCAGCCTCTGCAGTGCCTTTTGCTGGCCTATCAGTATCTCAAGTTAGCGTATTTGTCCTCAAAAACAACTCTGATACCAATTTTCTAAACACGAAAGGACAGAAGTTGCGTTAATCAGTGAGCAGAATTGAATCACAAGTGATGTACAATACGAAAGTACAGCTCTGATCACTGGGCCGCACGATAAACATGCATATCTGGAACCATGAAAAAAATTTTTCATTGCTCACAAACATCAGATGTCGTAGAGTCAGGTCAGCGATAGATAGTTCTAACATACCTGCGTACTGAAAACGGCCGGTAACTAAAGCGCATCACATGCGTTTAAGATAATGTTGCATTGGGTCAGTTTTAGCTTCACCTGTATCACCTGTCATTCCGGTGATCATCGAGTCACTCAAACAGCCGACAGTAATACTTCCATTTTTTTCTACCGCGGGCAAGATTACCCCAGTGGTGCCCCTTAATCTAGAAATTCGTTGAGCAGCATATACTTTTCCTAGGCTTTTCGTGAACAGGTCAATGGTCCTCCTTGAAGCGCTCAACATCTCGAGGATTCCAGTAGGTAACACCTCCCGCCCAGCATTAGTTTTAAAGCGCATTACGTGTCCGGCCCGTCTTTTTTTTTTTGACAGCCTCGCTAAAAGAACAGCATTTTCAATTTTCAATCATTGACCTAGGTCACAACTCTGGTTCCCTTCTCTCATTTGCGAAATACCACTTACTTCAAGCGTCGACCTCTTGGCTGCACGTTCAATAACGCCATGTGAGCTTCCATTTGCTTGCGTGGGGACTCGTATTTGCTGGAGCAGGTGTAACCGCTGAGACGAAGGAGTGACACGTAGTTGAATGCCTTCGTTCCCGTCACTACATCGTCGATATACTTAAACGCTCCTCACCTCGCTCGCTTCCTCCCACTCAGCTCTGTAGCAAGGCCATTCTTCATGTCGATTTTTCGTGCTAGACAGACATAACTGGAGCTTTCGGACTTATTCATTTCGTTGAACGTGAATGGGGCAGTCAAAACCAATCTCTTCTAATTGACTAGGTCTGTGACCTCGCTCAAAAACCCATAATAGTCTAATAGAACTTTCAAGCCTTTTGAAGGTCTGGTATGGCATCTCGAGCGATGTACGAATGTTTTCGCGTAGCTCGTACATCTCACCAGTATCGCATGCCTTACTGCTCACTCCTACTATCAATAGCACTAGCGCCAAACATGCGGCAGTTTGAACAGAGAAAATAATCACCTGATGTGCCTAAACTGATTGTTACTCGATGGCTTACGGCTGTTACCAAGGTGTACAGCAGTACTTTCCAATCTAGGTTTGAGACCTTACGAAAAAATTCAATATAGTTTGATGAAACCACTCCATTGTTCACACTTATCGTTTTCGTTTGATTTATTCAAATACCAATCTTTGCACTGGCGTTATCGAATCGATAAACATTCGTTCCTCCTGAGTGATGCTTGGTGTTATAAGAGCGATGTCTTCAGTAGACTGAAGACGCTTTGGAGGATGGCAGTAAATAATTTTGGTCAGATGGTATCACCTTATCGAATCCCTCTTCTTACGTCGACATATCGTTATAAAATGGGATATTTCGGTTTCGAAATTCTTACATAGCTCGCCAAAAATCGTTTCATACTAAGTAGGAACATTTCTGCTTTTATAGCTTCTATGACTGATTCTGTTTCGACACATCAATTGTTTTCTTAAAATTGATGAGAGTGAGACAGAGGGTAGTTTGTACTCTCCTAAAACTTCAGTGAGTCTTGCGATCATGTGGATGTGGCTCAGAGTACTTAAGCATTTTCGGAACCCTGCTTGTACTCATGGCTATTCCTCGTCCAGTATTTTGTCAGTCCGGTTTAATATCGCACGATCGAAGAGTTTATAGACGACATACAGCAAACAAATTGGGCCATATCTGCCTATGTCGTGAAGGTCTCCCTTTTTGAACAATAACTAGGTATTGCTAGCTTCTATTGGCTGGAAACCTTGCAATTTTACAGGTTATGAGTGAAGAGCCGACCCAATGTGTTGTTGAAAACTGATGAGGTTTTTCGAGTGTTCTGGCTTTATCCTGGCTGGGCCGGGTGTTGTTCCATTCTTCACCGAAAAAATAGCATGCCGGATTTGGAAGAAAAATTGGTGGAACGACAAATTCATTCTCTTTTTTATATAAAGGTAAAAGGACGTGGTCATCGAGGAGACTCGACTAGTAATCGTGTATTATTCTCTCTATTGCCTATCGGAAAGATGTAATTGTTTCATCAAAGCGTCGGAGTGCAATAATTTTGGCCTTGCCATTGTTGAAGCTCCGTTGAGCCCTGAGAATGTTTTTCCCATTTTGTACAGCTTCGGTAATAACTGCTGCTCGTCTTTCTTTAAGGTCTTCATATAGCGCTTCTCTGCAGCGTTTCGCAAAATTCACTTTAGATTGCGGCTGCCTGTAGCTTGTGCGATTCCACGTTAACGTATCAGCTCGAGCGTCTGTAAAGACAAGCGTCTCTTCGTGACTTTAGGACTCTCGGCTTCCATAGCGCTTACGTGAAGATCTTGGATGAGTCGCTCGTGTTCTACGCCAATATTATCAATAACGGTATCTTCGCAAGAGCCGTCTAATGATTTGAGTACAACTAGTTTATGGTAGTTCTGAAATTTCGTTGTCTAGATTTAGCGCTTTCTCCGCTTTTCGCAATAATTGGAATGTTACACGGAGGCGACCGTCTGATCTCGTGTAGAGTTTTTATACAACAGCAAAAATCTTAGATTTACTAACTTGTGGTCTATTTCGTGTTATTACTCTTATTGGAAGACTCTCAATTCACCACTGAGAACGAGGCTCTTAGAAATTGTGAGTTACCATGGATGATTTTGATCGTCAAGATGAAATAGATAGCCTTTCACCTTATTCATTCCATGCTAATCCGTGGGTCTCCAATGTGACGTCCTTCAGATGTTTTTCTAGGTTCAGTTTTCGCGTTAAGAACTTCAGCGATGACCATGAAAAATGTATGGTCCTCTTTGAAGAAGTTTTCGAGGTCCATATGGAATGCTTCATCTTTGTCTCCGTCATAGCTTGATGTAGGTGTGTAAACAACGAAGATGGCCAAAGCCGGCATCGCTCCACATTGTTTCAGTCCGGGTTGTTAGTTCCTCAAAGAATCGATGTTCATGGCTAAATTCGATTTGACCCGCCAACATCTTTGCGATCGCATGTTCCAAGAAACAGTTCTCTGCGGTGTCACAGACAATGTAAAACAGATGGCGTCTTGTCATCTCAGCCAGGCCGATGACGTTGAACCTCATCTTTCTTGTTGATATTATTAAATCTTCTATAGCGATTTCGTAAGCAAAATACCTAATGTGTAGTTTGATCGGCTTTGAACGTGGGAGCTGAATGCTTACGAACTGCTTGCCAGTCTCTTCCGGAAGACGAGGAGGAGCTTATTTGCTGAAGGCGATTCCCAACCATTTTCCATATACTTCCCAGCTGCTTGATTGCAGGCTTTTGGTCAGTTTGACACATTGAATTAGAGCTCTGTCAAGTCGCCGCTACAGAAACAGGGAGTTCATCCCCTCAAAGCACTTGCGACTCCGGAAGCACACGGTTGCTTTTAGTTCGGTATAATTCCCCTATCCACCACCCTACCTGAAGAGCGCCAAATGCTTTCGCGATAAACCGTGCAGAGATCCCTCAAGAAGGGAGGACCGTGAAATTAGCTTACTTCATACTCAAAGGAAGGAGAAAATCGTTATGAATTTTTTTGTGGGCACGAACAGTCCCAATTTCAGCACGAACGGCGCTCAGTGAATGAACAAGCAGGCTGTGCTGCACAAAACGATGAAGCGCAACAACAACGTCACGTTTCTAAGGTAACAATGTGATTATACAGTTAATCTTACAACAAACGAACTCAAAATGCTTTCTAACACAATTTTTCAGGTTCGAGGGAAAAATGCCCCTCAATACCTCGACAGAGGTGTAGTGTTAGGAAACAAGTATCGCATTGAAAAGATGATCGGTGGTGGTGGATTCGGACAAATCTATCGAGCTACTGATATTGTAGGATATTATGAAGTTGATTTATATCTGATTCAAGAAGTTTTGATTACTATCGCAATCTATAGCACGTTATCATGATGAGGATACGCTAAAACACATCATGCCTATTCTGCATGCTTATGACGAACACTGAAAACAAAGTTCAACATTACTGTTACGACCATTTTAATACTTCGAGCACAAAAGCGTTGATTGTTGACTAGTTCCTGGAGCGCGTCATGTATCTGACTCAGTTCGTAGAATCGGAGTGGCTGAATAGATCGCTGTCCATACACTCATTTCTGAGTACACACTCAGGCGTGTATCCATGCATCGACTAGATATTTTGACATTCCAGACAGGTTCAACGCCATTTATCCACTCCGAAAAATCAAAGGGCTTGGTTTGCCATGAACACAAAATAGAGCCAAGAATCACGTGTGTATTAGAGAGTCCCTCCACTGACTACGCTACACACACACACACATACATACACACACACACACACACACACACACACACACACACACACACACACACACACACCACACACACACACACACATATGTAGTGCCTAGAAAATGAGAAAGAACTGTCGCACTAAAAAGAAAGCGGCGAAACCGCTGAACATGAATATATTTAGTTGTGATCGCACGTCAAATTACATTACGTTGATTCATTAATTTCGATACTAGAGCAATGAACACCAAATTTATTAAACAGATATAATTATGATTGCATGATTTTGGGTATAATTCAATTTCGCATTTTCTTACAAACATTTTAGCATACAAGTTGGCTATACTTGCTTTAAGATGGAGCTGTCGTGAGAACGAATTCGCCTGCTATTCATACACGAATGGCGCGTAAGAAAAAATGTTAGTCAAGCAGCGCACAAGATTGATAGAGTTTTCAACAACCCAACGCGATTAGTCCTCCAGACTGTTCTGTCCATCTTTAAACTTCGCAAACCACTTCCTAGCCGTCCTTTCTGCAACCTATCATGCCCCTTGCTCCATTAATCTTGCGCGCCGCTTCACTAGCATTTTTCCTACGTACTATTCGTGCATGATTAGCAAGCGCAATTGTTCTCAAGGCAGTTCCATCTTGAAGTAATTATGGGCAAATTGTATATCAAAATGTTTGCAAAAATTGCGAGATTAAACAATACTAAAATCATGCAATATTGATTCAATAAATCTAGTGTTTATTGCTCGTGTCAAAATTCATGAACGACTCAATATGTTAAGCGCCGTGGTCTGACATGCTTACTAGAGTGGAAATCGTGGTAACTGTGGTTTATCAAAACCACTTTCAGGCCTCGTAAGCGCTCTTCAAGCTCCCATTTTATTTTATCAGCGGAGCGATGGGACGATGATGTGAATATATCAGTTTGTCGCATTGCAACTGATTGTTTTGACTTCAGTGCAACGTAGTGATTGGATAGCACATTATGGGTTATGTATCACCTCACTGTAACCCCTTCGCACTCAGACTACAGCGTAGGATTTTGATAGTGATTCAGAGTAGAATATGTAGGCTAGAGCAGCTTTGATCTTCAAATCATCATGTTGAACACTGAGATGATGGTACTCTTTTCTTGAAGGACAAGGGTACTGTAGTGGCGGCTAAGGTCGAACCACAATCTGAAGACGCCGCACGAATGGTTCTTGAGCAGAGAGTGCTTACGAAACTTCTCGGCACACGACATTCACCCAAACTGGTAAGTAGATTTGTTCAGTTCTCTTTTATTTGGATACTGTTCTACAAGTTCTATTGCATAGATTATCCGATTCCTAATGAAGTGTTCATAGTTGCATTACTTAGTGAAGAATATAGGCTTTTTATTACTGTTCCTTCTGTTTTTACTCGATAGTTTTTCTGTTTCAAATGGACTCTTGTCAAATCACGAGAAAAAGGATATCCTCCGCCATTTTCTCTTTGAAACTGGGATATTGATTAAGCTTAGGGAGAAAGAAAGAAAAAAACACAAGTAAAAGGGCTATTATGGGTAAAGAATGCTAAAAAAAAAACGCCTAGAACAAAAAAGACAAATCAAATGTTGCGAAGAAGTCTGAGAGACCGTTGTAACCCTTTCGAGGCTTGTCATGTTATTGGCTTACGCATGTTTTGACGGTCTGACATGTATACTTAGAACCACACGCTCCAGAGTCAACAGTACTTAAGAGGAAAGGGGAGACACAGTATATCTGAGATAATATCTGAACCACTTCTTCAGTAAATGGCTTGCTGCTGCTGTTAAGCAAATAAACCTTGCCTTTTAATCGGTTGTTTCATGAAAACTTGTTTTAATCATTCAATAAATAATATGAGAGGATATTTATGACTTTATGAGTTTTCAAAGAACAGTCGATTGAAAGTAGAAAGTAAAGGCTTATTTAATCAATTACAGCCGCAAACCATCGACTGAGAAACGCTACACACAACAACATATTCCACGTTGTCTGGCCCTAATATACAGTGTCCCTCTTACCCTCCTGTTTAGCACTGACTTGTGGGACGTGTGGATCTGATGAGGTGGACGAGACCGTCGAAGCGTACGCAAGCCATCAACATGTCAAATTTTCAAAAGGCTGAAAAATTTTCGCAGACTATGTATTGAATCTTTATAAATAGACAGAAGAAACACAAGAATACTAAAACAAAATATATCCGGAGTATAAAGAGAGAGAGAGAGAGAAAGAGGGAAAATGAGAGGCAGAACATATACGGAGAGAAAGATGTTTCCAGCATATGTAGAGATTTCTGTTGAGATCCAAAAATCAAGTCGGTACTTTTCCGATATTAGTATTCATTTTCTGAAAAGGCCTTTATTGATGGACAAAGATTTTCGCTAGAATCTTAGTAATCAATTGGAAGCTTAATTCTCGATGATTTCAAGACCCTACTTGTTTTTCGTAAGGTCATCTTGCATTGCTGCCGTAGCACTGAAAATAAAACTGCGTTTCAAACGCGACGCGCGCTATAGCCGCATTTCGGTTAATCATTTTAAAATTCTCCTTCCCTTAAGAATTTTGGGCTCTGCGTTGTAATTCTAGAGCAAAAGCTTTGGCCTGCAAAATGCGCGCCATGTGTGATACATGATTTCATTTTTACTACTACCGCGCAATAAATAGAACCTTCTAAAAACGAGGTATAAAATCGGAATGTCAAGATTTGAGCTATTGAATAACTAGTTAAACTCTAGAAAAAAGCAGAAAACGCGTTGCACCCAGAGTGTTGAAAATGATTACCGACATGGGAAAGTATTATCGAACATATGAGAAAACACAACGTCTCAAAATATATTTGGTATTTTACAGTATGCGTCCGGTTGGCATAACAACTACAATTATATAGTAATGCAAATGCTAGGACGAAATCTAACCGAATTACGAAAAGCACACCTTGAACGACGTTTCAGTGTGCACACCGTAAGTCTTCTATATACGAAAGCTTTGCCTGAAGTTTTTGAATCTAATAAATAAAATCGATCAAAAACTGACCGCGCTTTGATTTGAGGATTTTAGCAATAGACATGAATATTTCGGGGGTGCCGCGGGCGAGTGGTTGTGATGGTCGTCGCGGCGGCGCGTGGAGCCGAGCTTCACTCCCAACACTCTCCGGCAGTCAGCAAGAAAGCTCTATGGAACGCCACGTCCAGGCTGTCCTCAAGATTGTAAGAAGACACGCACGACCAGTATTCTATGTCATTCAAGAAGAAGACGAAAAACGAAGCGAATGCTAGTACTGGGATCCGCACAGTAGCAATTGTAATGACGACTCATGTGCTAAATAAATATGAATCATTCATCACGCACGACCTTCGATCACAATTTACTGTGCGGTTTCCAGGATTTCTCGTATTCAATTAACTTCTACGCATTCATTATCTACAAAGATCTTCAAACATGTCACGTCCTGCTCTGGCTGCTGCTTGAAGATTTCGTCTTTCTTATCAGTTCGTAGAAAGATGGTCAAGACGATTCTTCTTGCAGTCTTGAAGGCAGCTGAGCTACGGCGTTTTCTGAGCGTTCGATGATTGATTCAAAGAGAGTGTTGGGGGAGTAGATCGAAAATAATAATGAAAATGAGATACTCTCGTGGCAGTTGGACCCACACCTCATTTTTCACAACTCTCTAGAACAAAATGGGCTGCTCCAAGTAGTTCTAGAAGATTCAGGTTACCCGACCAAAACACAACCTTGCTGGTCTCTGTTCGTTAGTTTGTGGCCAAAGAAACTTGTTAGTCAAGCTAGTGTACAGGCCATTGTAACGTCATGTAATAGTGCCGAATACTGAGGTTCTCATTTTAACTAGATTTTTACTCCCCATTCTAGAGCTTAGTTTCGGAGAATTCGAAGATGTGCACAAGAATTCTTATGTTTAAACTGCTTCGCAGTGATATGATGTTTCAAATATGGCTAGAAGAATTGCATGGTAAGCAAAACTTGAGCCTCAGACGGGAGTTGAACCCATGTTTACCTATACCGGGGGAGTGAAACGCGGGTTTAACTCCCGTCTGAAGTCAAATTTTCGCTTACCACTCAATGTACCTACAGCGCTGTAACATAAATAATGAAATTCTGTTTCACGCGCGTCGCTATTATCACGCTCATATTTCGTAGGGACAGCGTCTTCTTTAGACTGTTATTATTAAGCATTCGGTAAAGTAAGTTTTGGCGACTCCAATGTAGTGCTTGTTTATGAAAAACCTTTTACTTCAGTGTAACAAGAAAAATGAGATTGGGGTTCGAATACGCCGCTCATTACCAATATATTTTTGAAATCTCCGAGATTTACGCTCTCAAATGGTTGGTATAAGATTGGGAAAGAGCTTTGTTCAACCATAACAATAATGCTCAAGAAGGCTTTTCTAAAAAAAAAACACTTACATCTTTGAAATCTTCGAGGCTTGAGCTCTCGAATGATTACTAATAGCCAGAAAAGAGGTCCCTCCAAAAGTCCGTGTTTGATAGCAGAAAAGTACCAACACTATAGCTCTATAACTGGCTTTTGTTGTTTTTACGACTTTAGCATTGCTGTCGCATTTTGCAACATTTTGGAAAGAAAACGTCCCAGATATAGAAAATAAGTTCTGACCTCATTACCAAAAGGCTTCAAACTTTGAGGACCATGTCTTCAATACTTATGGAAAAATCTGAGATATTCCGCTGGCCTTTTGAAATCATAAGGCACTAAGTTAGGCATTGAATTTCACTTTTAAGACAATCCGTGTTGGAATTCAAGCCGTAGAGGCGCTCAAATGCGTGCATGATCTTGGATATCTGCACAGGTATGCGAAGAATATGGAACATTCCGAAATTTTTCGATAGAATGTGTGGCACCAAAGGGGTGACCTTCATGAAGGAGTGGTAGCACGCGCACCTTTTATGGATAAAATGCGGGTTCCACTATTGCCTGGAGGTCGAGTGTTTGCATATCACTCCACGCTCTCAGATATCCTCTCGAGGACCAGCGTTGAGAGGCAGGCGGCGTCGCGCCGTCGCTTTCCCACGAAACGCGACTTCTTTCGCGCACGCTTGTCTGGCTACCTGCCTGCATTCTCACGAGATGCGATGCCGCCATTACAGTAGCACAGTGAGACTAGACATCGCGCTGTGAGAAGCAAAATGCTTCTCGTCGTCCTTAGAGGGATAAATGATTTATTGATAGAATTTTAAGTGCAACTCTGCTTTTGCAGAGATGTGAAGCCTTCAAATATGTGTGTCGGTATCGGTGAACATCGACGAATCATCTACCTCGTCGACTTTGGTAGGTCGTTGGACATTTTGAAAGATTGCAAATATCTGATCCTAAAAAGTAACAAAACCAAGCCTTCATTTACAATACAAACTTCTGTATCAAAATATCAGGAATGACCAGGCGATTCCGTTCGTCCAACGGTGATCTGCGAAAGGAACGTGCTTATGCCGCTTTTAGAGGTACTATGCGTTATGTTTCGCTAGCCGTACATGAAAGGAAGGAGCAGGTTCGTCAAAGTCGCAACTAGTATGAACTTCTGTAGAAATGTCAACAGTCCAGTAGCCTAACACATTTTATTCTCCTATTACTACTGACCTGAATATCGTTGCTCCTCTTCCATTCAACCAACCTGTCTTATCTTTGGCCCACTGAACGTCGAGACTTGTTCATTTTGGATTGAATATATCTTAGATTGGTTTCCAACTGAGATCCGCTGTCAATCTTGTCGCGACATTTGATGGGCTCTATAGATTACCTTTAATAAGTGCTTATAGCAAATAGCACCATCAAGCTCCGGTTCCAATAGAACTACGATTAAGATTTGCTCAAAATCTGATCATTTTTAGGGACCTGTGGACGATCTATGGAGCATCTATTACACTCTTATCGAGTTGGCTGAAGGATCATTACCATGGCGTACATTTACAGAACAAGATGATATATTCCAGCTGAAGCGACGACTCACCTACAATGAACTTTCGAGGTTTGGTCTGTTAAGAAATCGTAATCTCGAACCACTCTATAAATCAAGGCAACTAGTTAGATCAGCAAACTTGTTTCTTGGCTGAATCTTGATTATGCTCTTCGCGAATAACTTATAATCAACTTAAAACGTGGTTCGATCTAGTTATATGATTGATTCAAAATACACCTCCAGATATCTCCCACGCCATTTCGAAATGTTTCCGGTTCTGCTTCGAAATCTCAACTATACTTCTACTCCCGATTATACAAAACTCATAGAAGCACTCAAGGTACCAGCATCTTATGCAGATTCAATCTAATTTTTTTTGTTTCATTGCTCATCAAATTAATACTAAAAGTGAGATTCGCGACTTACTCAGTTTCAGTTTGTCTTGTCGACAAATCATTAATAAAAGATAGCCTAGAAACAGGTCAGAAATCAATCATATTTTGTTCGTATAACCAGGATATAAAGAGCGCATGTGGCGCAGTGGTTAGAGGTGCTCTGCGTCACACACGAGAGTCAATGGTTCGATCTCGCGCTCATGGCTCACCAAGCCATCCATCCCTCCGGGGTCGGTAAATTGGTACCAGACAGGTCTCAGACTTGTCTGGGAGGATAAGCAGCACTGACTCGGTTCAGCAGGAGGCCACCGCGAGTCATTGTAAAGGCCAGATATGCATTCAATCACCTCAAACGAAGTTAAAAATTGAAGTCGAATGCATGGCGCATCCCTCAGGGATTGATCAACGCCGAGAGCTTTATCCTTTATCCTTTTAAACAGGATATGGTTTTCGACTAATCATGATGACAATTGGAGTTCAACTGTTCCTTAGACACATTGCCCAAATAAACATCAAAGTATGGAGGAAAGCACGCGCAGCCACTGTTTCGATGCTCGAGATATACTAATGAATCAAACTGAACTGATCAGTAGCTAAGCATAGATATTACACCGTTATATTGATATTACTACTTGAATGTTCTACGTTCTAGCGTTGCTGCAAATTTGTCGACGAAGATGCTGATTTTGAATGGGATGACGAAAGTTCCACGAAGTCCCACTAACTTCTCAAAAATCAAAGCCGTTGGTCAAGTATCAGTTCTCAACGATTCTATTCATTGATCACATTTTATAAAACATTGAGACCTTAGTGTATGCACTGTCGTTTTTTTATGCAACTGTGACAAATACATCGCTTCTTCACTTCATTAGGCAATGCTAGAAAGCAACAAAATGGAAAAACAGTTGAACACTACAGATATATAACTAAGAACATAAAGAAGAGATCAGACTTCATATAAACTACTATCATAACACACAGATGTCTTCAACGAAAGAACAAATTATAGAAAAAAATGATGTCATCGCTTAAAAATCACTCTTCCATAAGTGAATTGAAAAATCTGACTCAAGTCCAGAAGAGGCTATTAGGTTTTGATTCGGATGACAGTCTGTAGTCAGAACCACATCTTGCTGACAGTCGATCGTCTGAACAATTTCCTTCGTCTGCAAATTCCAGATGTAGATTTTCTTGTCCTCCGATCCAGACACGATCCATTTGCCACCCGTCACGGAGAAATTTGAAAATATGCAATATTTTTGATTAACATGTCCAGTGTAAGTCTTCAAACACTTGCCCTTTGTGAAATCCCATAGTTTGAGAGTGCTGTCAAGCGTTGAAGCTAAGATGTACTTGCCATTCGGTGAGAACTTAACGAACGCCACTGGTGGATTGTCATCGTCTACTAGTGTCTTCACACACTGTCCATTTGCCGTTTCCCAAATCCTCACAAGACCATCATATGAGCTCGAACATAGCAGTGTTCCGTCACGATTGAAAGATACCGCTGAAACAGGATCGGCGTGGGCAGGCAGGACTTTTGTGCAGAGCCCTGTGCGCAGATCCCAAATCCTCACAGTCTCATCGAAAGATCCCGAGGCAACCATCGTACATTGCGGGTTGTAAGCGCAACAAAATACGTAATTACTGTGCCCCTTAAGCGTCTTGATGCATTTTCCAGTATCTACTTCCCAAATTCTCACCGTTTTATCATCCGACGCAGAGGCAAGAAATGCCGAGTTCGGACTCCATGCAACGTCGTTGATGCCGATTTTGTGTCCATTCAAGGTCTGCACTGGTTTGCCGTCCTTTACAGACCACACACGGACAGTCGCGTCTGCTGAAGCTGAAGCCAAATAGGCACCGCAGGGCGAGAACTTCAATGACGCGACAGACTTCTGATGGCCGTTCAAAGTCAAAAATCAGAGAATAATTTGGCAAACCAGGTTGAGCTGGAGGAGCCTGTTGAATGGGAGTGGGTGCAACTTGAGCAGTTGGTTTAGAGACGCCACTTTCGGCTACCCCAGTTGCATCCGATCGAGATGCTTCATGAGTCTTAGCATCGGCAATTGTACTCGAGTCCTCAGTTTCCATCTCCATAACCTAAAAATTGAAAAAAAAAACTGTGCGGAGATCTACAGAAGCTCGACAATACGAGATATAGTGGATGAGAAGATAAAGCAAAGTACATAGGTCAAAACTCTATAGAAATAAAAGAGACAGCTTGTCATAATTGTTTCATTTCAGGAAATAGTTTAGAGCTAAATTTTTTTTTTACAATATCCAATACACTGAGGATCATTATAAAGAGTTTGTTAACACAATATGTGTACAAAGTGACTCATGTTTTTCTCTTCTTGGCTGCCGGTCTTTCAAATATCGCTCGGACTCCGCCTAAATCACATAATAATTTACTTAAATAAGTCATTGGAAAAATGCCTATCTGACCAAATGAAAATAAAGTAACCAATGAATAGAAACACGTGCTTTTATGGTTCTAGCATAGCAATAATTTCTCTCAACCAAAATTCTTTCTTTTACGAGAAAAAGATAGAAGGAAAATAAGTACTAAGTAATTACAAACAGAAACTTGCAACACAATTATATATTCTCTCAACCTTCAAAGTTCTCAAAAGGTATACTAACCAGCTTTCTTATTGAAGAACTGAACATTGAGGTTATTTGCACTAGCCCATACACCTTGATGATCCGTAGTATCCTCATTTGTAAGATGAGTATATTTCGTTCGAGATGCTTTTCCAAAGTTTTTCACCTAAATGTCTAAGCTGAGCGTCCAATCCAATAGATAACCGGATAAGAAGATCACTTAAAGATATGAATCTGTTCAAAGCAGGGAGTGTCTTCATAGCCAGCGTTTAAAATGCCTTTAGTGTTCTAACGGCACAAATAGTAACTTTTTGCGAATGTTTTGAAAATTCTCACCTTGCGAACAGCAACAAGTTTATCTAGAAGTTTAATAAAAAGTAAATTAATTACCTGCATTACTTTGGGGAGTACAGTCTTATCGAACACATCATCCGCTGTTGCTTCAGCAAAGTTCCTCTTATAAACCTCGTCTTCTTCATCAAGATAATACGCACCGCGATGGTAATACTTTTGCAAGAATTTGTATTTACCCTTGATGGCCTGAAAACGATTTTTCTTTTAGAGAAAGATAAGAAGACACAACGTCTCACTATCAGGGAGATGAAATTTCCGTAGGGAAAGTGCGTTACGTTTTCTCCTTCAGAAGCTGGAATGTACAAGAAGGAGACTAACTTGATTAGTGATAATTCGCGGATTAGCGCGCAAATACTTCACTCGTTCTTCTTCTGTCATATTGTGCACACGCTCATATTCGGCCTTTTCCTTTGCCGCATGTTCACGTTCCTCTCTAGAACCATGATCAACTCTTAAACATATCGATACCTCCAATGTATAGAAAGTCACCTATTTCTCTTCAAACGCTTCATCTCACGTAATTTCCACGATTCATAGGCCACATTTTCACTTTCATCATCGGTAGGGACTGAACTAAGCTCGATGTTCTCCTCCTTTTTCCGCTTTTTCCATTTCATCTTCTTCACGTAATACTTGTTGGACAAGCTGAATATACAGTAAACAACATAAGGATGACACTGAGTGAATATCGAGAATGACACAAACTAACTCTTATACTATCTTTCTTTCGCTCTTCTTTTTTTCTCTCTTCCTCTTTTTTCAATTGTTCTTGCAATTGTTTTTCTTTTTCCGCCTCAATCAGTGTGATACGGTCCTTCTTCCGAACAAAGACCTAAAATGAGTGATATTATTACCAAGAATAAAATCTAAAGTCGAGACATAACATCATGAATCCAAAATACATTAATAAAAAGAAGTGTACAAGCATGATACTAAACTTTTGAATAAAGCACATGTCTCGATCTGAAAAGGGAAGACAAACATGGCCTAAAAGAAAACTCACTGGTTTTAATCTTGGCAACGTATCGTCTTCCTCCTCCTCACTTGATTCCTCTTCACTCTCCTCTTCTTCTTCATCTTCTTCAAGTTCTTCTTCTTTAATTTCCTCCTAAAGCACATAGGAAACCGTAAAAATTACAAGGGACTAAATTCTACCAGTTCACCGACTTTAGCTTTAATTTCTTCCAATTCTCTTTGTTTGGCTCGTTCTCGAATCATCATTCGACGTCGTTCAAATTCCTCCTCGTCGCTTCCAGCGTCGTCTTCTTCCTAGATGATTCAGATAAAGCGTCTCACAAAGCAAAGTTATATCCTTCACTTTTGATTGAGAATTAGTACTAGATAACAAAAAATAAAAACAAAATATCATAATTACATTAGTCAGACCTCCTGCTGTTGCTGTTGTTCAAGGTCCAGCCTTCTCAGACGCGCTCGTTGTCGGCGCTGTTCAATAGCTTCAGCGTCATCTTCTACATCTTCCTTCTTCAAAATCTGAAAGAAGAGCATCTTCACTGTCAGCGAATGAGGTGATAAGGCTTTTGTAAATACCACATACAAATTTTAATCTTGCCCAATTGACTCAGAATTTCATTCTGACGTTAAAATCGGCTTGTAATGTGTTGGAGCATGCTGTTTTTCATTTCTATTGTTTTAGATTATCTAACAACAACAGCACAGAATCATTCGAAGACACAAACGCGGATGGAACCCAACATCGAAATGTACAACGATCAGGTATTTTCAGTCATCATCCTTTATAAGCCAGTCGTTATATAAATGCAACTGATGATGATGACCAAAAAGAAAAGACCAGTGTCAGTTAACTCGATAAAGCGAGTGTAGACATGATTAGTTGAAGCGCTCTGACGACGCTGATACGAGCTATGCAAACTGCCCCCGATCGGTGACATTCAACAAAATCTGAGCGAGATCACGAGCATCTGCATCATTGATCTGTTCCCCTTACTATGTCCTTTCTAGAAGAAATCCTGGCAATCTGGCTGATTAGATAGTCGTCGAATGATCGATCAACGAGTGTCACAGGTAGCGATCCATAACATTCGATACGTTTGTTGTCTAGAACAGCTGTTCAGGTTCCCATAAAAAATGCAATCGAACAGCATCCAACATGTTAACTATGTTGATGGCTAACCACTAGTGGCTTCGGTAGGTTGCACGATCTTAAACGACTGGCATCTCATGTTGGTGGTTTGTTGCAAAAGAAAGTCTTGTTGAATTAAGCACACTATGATAGAGCAGGATCAATACATGTCACAAGTTAATGCAAACTGCTACTTCATTCGCATCAACAAGACGTCTTAAGGATGACTGTGAGTAGCGATGAAATTCAGGCCCCATCATGAAGACACCAAAACACCTTTCTGGTTTTCACACAACTCAAAAAAATGCTTAGAATAACCGAATCTCAACCACTCCAAAAGCGGGACAAGTACAACGACCATGTCCACCCTAGAAAATGATCTCGTGGACTACTCGGCATCGAAATCCCGCACATTTCGAAAATATATAGTCGAAAACTCATGAAATCCGCATCCTGTCCTTGATAATAGCAATAATCATAGCAATAAATAGTGTCCTGATAAATACGACGGAAACCGAAAATGTCCGCAAAGACCAGGATTTATATTTTACGTTAACATTGAATGCAGACAACGAGAACCTTCTCTCTAAACAGAAACTTCTCTTCAAAGATGTATGGCAAACAGTATACATACATTCAATATAATTCCAAAAAACAGGTGTTTTTGAGCTTAAATCATTCTTTTTTTTGGAATTATATTGAATGTTTTTTGGGGGTTTCAAAAACAGTCGATCTTTTGATATAGTTTTGATCTAACAGCAAAGATCTATCGACTGAGAGGTGGTGATGGTACAATGTCATAGTACACTGTGCCATCACCACATACGCCACCCTCCTGCTTCAATGCAGGGCTGAATGTGGGGCGGGGGTCACTGATGAGGAGGACGAACCTCCGAAACACCGGTGTATGACCCTGGGCTTACCAACCCCTTTTTTGAGCTTAAATCATTCTTTTTTTTGGAATTATATTGAATGTTTTTTGGGGGTTTCAAAAACAGTCGATCTTTTGATATAGTATACATACATTTTGTGTTCAACTACTTGCAAAAACAACTTTCATCACGCGATTTCATAAAAAAAAGTCCCATGAAAACCCCACCTCAGGCTCTTCAATTACACGTCCGCTTGTCTCATCATGATGTCGATCACGACGCTTGTGATCACGATCATCGTCCTTATCTCGTCTATGACGATCCTTCGGACGTTCTTCACGGTCAAATCTACAGCATAAATAGACAGACATTAAAAAATTCTCAACGAAAGTATCGAATACATATCTTTCACTTGACCAGCAATAAAACACTAGTGATAAGTTTAAGTAACTTTAACACTCCAGCATTCAAGCAGCATTAGGACAAGTGGTAAAACTACGCGTTCAAGACTTGTTACGATCGTGAAATAAGAATGAAAATTTGCTCTTACACTCATGATGTGAGTCAGTACTGATGCAGCAAACCAGCGCAAATTTTCCAACTAAGTGTGAAGAAGAATAAAAAGCAGAGTAGACAATGATACACGATATCAGAGAGCAAGATCCGGCCTCTCCCCACGCTTATTCGCAAATTGGGATACAAATACACACTGGGACGTCCTAGCTGGCCTATGCCCGAGATCGAATGCAGAATTGTCTCGACCAACATTTTACGACGTTCATAAAGAAGAGGAACTCCTCAAGCAGTAGTCGAAAGAACACAAGAAATGATCGAAAATCTTTACGAAGGATTGATGTGAATAAACAAATGGAACGCAGAAGTGCTGGTATCCGCACATTAACTTGGGATGACAGATCATTTCTCAAAAAAACGTGACGAAATTTCTTGAACCAAACAATCATGAAACGATGTAAGCCATCATCACCCAGCACAAAGGTGCTTACTAAAAACCTACGGAATTTTCAGTGTTAAAATCGCTGTGCACACAAAACTCTGGTCTCAAAAAAATTCTTATTGAAAGCATGGAGGGCAAATAAAGTTGTTAACCTAAGGAACTTATGAAAAGGTTGAGATCAAGGTTGCGAAAAAATATTCCAGAACAAGTAGTATCATACATGAGAATTCATATTCTCTAGTGCCTTTTGGCAGTGGTATGATGTTATAAATACACATCTGAAAGTATAGAGTGCTACGCAAAACATTCGACATTCGAATAAGGAATGGTAGCAGAGCGGTGGCATATGTGGTGTAAAGATAGCTCGCACTAGTCCGTATGAGTGAAATGCGGGTTCTATTGTAACTATTCCACGAATAATTACTATTTCCTTATTATTTTGATTTACCTGCATTAGCTCTTACCTGCGGTTGCTGTGATCTCGACTGAATCCTCTTATAAATTCAGTTCAAACTTCCACATAAAGTCATACTGTGAGCCATTCTTAGGTGCGAATACATCGCTACCAAGTGAACATAGTACAAACTCAATTGTTGAAATTCCATTGGAGTGCGGAAAGTGTCGGTTTTGCAGCCTTTCATTCTCCTTACCACTGACTGTTTCCCAGTAACTCTCTGTGCTCGCATTTATTATCTACAGTACGGTTTTGCGTTTTTTCCCCAGAGGGACTGTGTGTCATCGGTCTGAAGGGTTCAAATGAGGCTGATTTCGTGACATCCAGTGTCCCAGTTAAGCAGACAAATTCCCATCTACTCGCTCAACTACACATCACCAGCTTGCTTATACTGTACTGTCATTATTGCTATACACAGTTATAACACTAGCGTGAGCTGTTCTTCATAAAGTCCCGCATGACAAAACTCTTGCAAAACTGAGAATCCCACTTCAAGTTAGTAAATTTTCGAGCTAAAGACTAACTCGATACTCCGTTAGACAGTCACTACAGGTCAAACTCCTGCCTAATATGGAATGCTTCATAATACTCAACACTATCAGATGTTAACTCATGAGCAGTATTCTTTGAAACCTTTCATGGTGGAACATATAAAAGAGAATTCTGAAAAGATATTCGTAAAGCAAAAGCGAAATGTAGTAAGACGAGAAAAGGGCAGGTCTCTAAAGATTGTAGGATTTTGGAATTGGACTAATGGTGGGTTAAAAGTAGCCCACCTGATTGCGAGTGAATACAATCTTCACCAACTTCGCTTCGATGTTTAAAAAAGAATTCCTTTTCAGCATAGTAAAAAAGCAAAAGAAAAAGATCATCAGATAAATGTACCTGCTCTCACGACGTCTTCTATCATCCTTTGCATCTTCGTCTGACTCTGAACCGTCCTCTTTGCATAATTCGGCCTGGAAAAATTCTCTTGAAATCACTGTAAATTCCCACTTCCATAAAATAAGACTTGCCCTACATTTTCCCAGCAATATATCGTTGTACTTTTACTTTTTGCATAACCAACTGTCCTTTCTCATTTCGGACTTGCACAGCTCCCAACGTTGGCAGACGTTGAGGTCCATAACTCCGCTGATCACCTTCACGTTGTTCAAAACGAGGTATGTATTCTCCCATTCTGAACAAAATAAATAACCGGGAACAGAGGTCATGAAGGACATTTGAAAAACATAGGAATCGATTGGAAATGGAAAATGTAAGACAGAAATGGCGGAAAACGCTAACATTGATAGCTGCACAGGGTATTGTACATGGCTCTAGGCCAACCAACTAGTCAATTCTATGTGAAAACGAATGAAGACCATCAAAACAATAAACTCGAAGGGAGACTTAGCAACTCCATTTGAAGAAGGTTTCTTTTCTGTTGTCCCAGGACAAATGAAAAAGCGACAAATTTCGCTGGACAAGAAATTTTCGCATGAGTGTTAGCATTCATTCGAAAGCTTAAATCTCTGGCTACTGCGCATCGTCGCCGTTTTTCGAAAACACCCTTTCGAAGGCTCCAGCATTCAAAATAAAATTATATTTCACACCGACCGCGCGCTTTTACTATTACTTCGCTGGAGGCACGAAAAGCAAGGGAAGGAGTAGAGGAAACCTTGTGATATCAGGATCATATATTTTATTTGGAAATTCTTTTAAAGGATGAAGCTCTCGGCGTTAATCAGTCCCTGAGGGATGCGCCATGCTTTCGTCTGCAGTTTCTAACTTCGTCTGAGGTGATTAATTGCATATCTGGCCTTTACAATGACTCACGGTGGCCTCCCGCTGAACCGAGGCAGTGCTGCTTATCCTCTTAGACAAGTCTGAGACCAGTGTGGTACCAATTTACCGACCCCGGAGGGATGGATGGCTTGGTGAGCCATGAGCGCGAGATCGAACCACTGACCTCGTGTGCGACGCAGAGCAACTTTAACCACTGCGCCACAAGCGCCCCTACTATGGCATTTAAACAACATAATAAAAACAATAGCATGACATGATAACAAGAATTGCGCGCCACATGTGCTAGGCGAAGCTCGCTCGATCGATCGACCGTGGAACGTCCTATCGATCCACGGCCAGCGCACACCCCGCATACGTACTGGCCGACAGCAAATGCGCCGCTTATGTGAAACTCGATCTTATTTTCCCCGTTACACTGCAGTGAGATGGTATTTCCAGAAAATAAGCACAGCGTTGGAATGGTCGAAATTTACGCTATCGAATGGCTAGTCATAATCCAAGGAAAGAGTTCCATTCTGTGAGAAATATGCAGGCGTGAAACACAGTTGTTTCCTTCTTGTTACAGCGTTATGAAAAGACCTTTCAAAAAAACGGCCACGTGGTGCAGTAGCCAGAGATTAGAGCTCTCGAGTGATTACTAAAACTCTTGGGAAAAGTCCTTGTTCAGCGAGAGGGGTCGTTTCTTCATTTGTGACGGATAATAGAAAAAACAGAAGGAGCATCTGGTCAGAAAACTCAACACCGTTGTAGCTTGGAGAGTAAGAAGGAATGATAAACAAGAACAGAAGTTGCGACAACAGGACAAATTACTTAATGACTCTTTAGGGACGGATTGTGATCTACAAATTAAATAGGAGTTTAGTGGCTATTTTTCTGAACGGCCAGAGCTTTTTCACTGGACATTTAGTAGTCGTTCGACAGCTTGAGAAATGGCAATTCTACCTGTGAGCTCTAGGCAAGGCAACTGTGCCGAAATAAGAGCTATCGATAACCCAAAAACAGGAACACCCAACGCTGGCAAACACGAGCCGGCTGAACGACACAGGTCCTTCGGAATTAACAGAATTCCTTTTTATTTAACCGGTTCCAGCGGTAGCATGACGTTATAAATATATCTATCGATGTAGAATGACGCGCGAAACTTTTGCGCCAGTCGGGACTCGAACCCACATTTCAGCCTATCCGGGGGCGAGTGCTCTAACCCGCTGCGCTAATGACGCCTTCCTAGACACCCCTCTTCCTTTAACCTTATCGGATTTAGTATCTCAAAGCGACAAGGACAAAAAAAAAGAAGAGAACAAGAAGAAGGAAAAAGGACAATCCATGCCCACTCCGAATACCCAGACGTATGAAATGTTCAGAGAACTTGGCGTCTCCAAAAAGCGCAGTATCCGCAATTACGGCAAACATCTCATCTTCTCGCTGATTACAGTACGCCCAAAACCATAAAGGATGACGTCGCGAGTTTGTCGCTCCAGCGGGTTTTCTCGTTTTTTCGGGTTTATTTTCGGTTTAATTCGTCTATTTGTAGGAGTATGCAATGTGGTAGAAGTGGGCAATTTTTTCCTATATCTGTATATGGGAAAATTTTTGAACATCGAGTCGCTTTGATTCGAAATTTCAACCTCGGTTAATTTTTTCCTTCGAGATTCTTTTCCTTTCTTTTTCTTTCCTTTCTTTTTTTCTTCCTTCAATCCACTTGTCCTTCGAACTTCCAGCCTCGGTTGGTTTTTTCCTTCTCATTTTTTTAATAATTAATTGATTAATTTTTTAATTAATAATTAATTAATTAATTTAATGATTATAATAACTAGTTTTTTTTGAATGTTTGAATAGTCGAAATCGATTTGAAAGCGAATCACTATGCGCAGTTAAACCACAATAACAATGGATTCTTATCCGACCACCGAATTACCAGCATAGCCATCATTATTCAGTACCTTTTGTGGCACAGTGGTTAGATATGCTCTGCGTCGCACACGAGGTCGATTGTTCGATCTCGCGCTCATGGCTCACTAAGCCATCCATCCCTCCGGGGTCAGTAAATTGGTGCCGGACTGGTCTCAGACTTGTCTGGGAGGATAAGCAGCACTGACCCGAGGTTCAGCGGGAGGCTATTCCGGGTCATTGGGAAGGCCAGATATGCATTCAATCACCTCAAACGAAGTTAGAAATTGAAGACGAATACATGGGGCATCTCTAAGGGATTGATCAACGCCGAGAGCTCTATCCTTTTCTTATCTTTTGATCGTTGTTATTTAATAACTTTCAGTCCACTATGTTTGAGATCTCGCTTAAAAATCCAGTGTAGTTTTTTTTCATTATTATTTGAGCCAACTTGTCATGTGGTGTGGTAAGGGCTCTTGTACAGCCCGATACACGTGTTTCGTCTTTACAGACTCGTCAGTCGGGCGGAACCCGTCGTCTTTCGATATTTTTGAAGTCAATTCTCTCGGGAGCTCTGTTCCTTTACAGAGAGTAATCGAAGACGAACGTTTTACACCTCTATGTCAAGTGAAATTTTTACCTAACACAGAGTGTTTTCGCGCTCGATTGCTCGCTGGCTGGTATTTTTACCATATCATACCTTTATTTCGAGTGCTTTATTAAGACCACACTCAAATTCGAATTTTTTCAGTGTAGTTTGATAGAAAATATTTCCAGCCTTTCAAGGTGTCTGGTATTGTAACTCAGTGGTATACGTGCGTTGTTTTCGTAGCAAACGTAAGCTATCGACAATCAGTCACTCCACACCACAACATCGAGTGATTCTTTTACTTCGTTTAGAGTGATACGTATTCCTTTCCTTTCGAGTGTTTCCTTGAGATTGCGCTCAACTTTCAGTATGCCTGATACTCATTTTTTGAGCCATGCATGTGGTCTTTTATAGGGCAATGCATGGAGCCGATACACTTGTTTCGACCTTGACAGCCTCGTCACTCGAGCGGTACCCTTTGTGTTTAGGCAATCCTCTCGGGACAACCCAAGCCCTACATAGAGTTGGCGTAGATGAACTCTTTACACGTGCCATTGGGTGAAAAAGGAAGTGATGAAAAAAAGTGCATGGCTTAAAAAATGATTATAAAGCATATTGAATTTTGAGCTTAGTCTTAGGAAAACACTTGAAACGAAAAGTAGGATATATTTCATGACACAAGCCAAGAGCAATCGAGTGTAGAACACTGCTCATTCAGCGATGTTTTCGCTTAATGGAACGTGTAAACCGTTCGTCTGCTCTTCTCTAAACAGTGATTGGGTTTCCCCCAAAAACGATTGACTAAAGGCGAAGGGTACTGCCCGAATGACGAGGTTGTCTAGGGCCAAAGCACGTGTATCGGGCTCTATACGTTGCCCTATAAAAGACCACATGCATGGCTCAAAAACTGACTACCAGGCATATTGAAAGTTGAGCGTGATCTCAAATGAACTTTCGACAGGAAGGGAATATATATCACTCTAAACAAAGTGTAACGATCACTCGATCTTGCGGTCTAGACTGATTGATTGTCGATAGCTTACGGCTTTACGGAAGCATATATAACAAGACCTTCCAATCGACTAGTAGAAGACCTCGCTAAAAAAATCCAGAATAGTCTGAAAGAACGTTTTTATTTATCAAGCCAGCTACCGAATATAGTGGATTTAGTAATGAGAATACGACTTTCCTTCAACTTATGCTTCACAAATCATTTAAGTTTCCCTTGGTGATTGAGCGGAAGCAGGAAGTCGATCGGAAAAGAGCTCTTTGTTAGGCTGACGTTTCGACGTGTCTCGTCTTCTTCAGAGCCGATGCTCCACAGTCAATTGTCCTCGTTGTGATCTTCGCCTATGTAGTCGTTGATTCACTAGAAATTTATCAATTAGCTATTTGTTTATTGGTTTTTTGGTAACTGTGTTAGGGGCGTCGTGACCAAGCGTTTGTTAAGTAGGTACGGCGCGCGTGGAACCGAGCTCCACCCCCCACTTCTCTTTGGCAGTCAACAACAACGTCCTATGGAACGTCACAGCTCGAGATTGCAAGGAGACTCGCTCAACCAGTATTCTACGCCGTTCAAGAAGAAGACGAACAACGAATTATATGCTAGGAGCACTGGTATCCGCACAGTGAGAAAAAAACGCTGTGAAGACGGATCAAATAAAGTGCTAAAGAGCTAAAGATCATGCGTTAGACTTCCCATTACAAGGAGAAGGAGGATTTGGTTGGTCTTCAGTCATGATCATTTCGTTCGTTTCGAGCGTTTTCTTAAGACCACGCTCAAATTTCAATATATCTGATAATTTTCTCTGAGCCAGCATGTCATGCGGCCTGTTTATGGACTCCTGTACAGCCCGACACACGTGTTTCGGCCTTTCAGTGTAGATCGTACGTCGTTGTCTACTCTCTGTAAGGGAATGGAGCACACTCGAGAGGATTGGCTGAGACGAAGAGCTTTGCCCGACTGACGGGGCTGTCAGGCTGAAACACATGTATCGGGCTGTACAAGAGCCCATTAACAGGTCACATGACTTGTTAGCTCAAATATTAATTTATGAGGTCATTCAATCGTGAGCGTAGTCTCTAGAAAATACTCGAACAACGTTATATCATTCCGAATTTGTCAGCCAAGAACAGTCGAGTGTACAGCACTGCCGGTCTAGTGATTTATTTCAATTAACAGCACGTATAGGTCGTTCGTCGTTGCCGACTCTTAGTAGGGGAACTGGAGCACCCCTGAGAGGATTGGCTAAAGGCGAAGGGCCTGCACATTGACGAGGCTGCCAAGGCCGAAACATCTGTATGGGCTGCACAAGAGCCCATAACAGACCACATGACATGTTTGCTCAAACAATATTTATTAAATACATGATTATGTCGTTGTTGTGACCTCCTTCAATCCGTTCTATTCCTCAAACTTTTTCCACATTTTTTGTTCATAGGCTATTTTCGTTTCCTTTCAGATTTTTTTCTGTGAGTTTTAGAAGATCATTACGCAGAGGAAGTTTTGTCTACAACAGATGGTATTACAGCGACTAACTGTAACAACATTCGAATAGAAAATCTTGAATTTTTCGCAAAAACTATATTTTGAATACTCGATTGATTGTCGATTGTCGTATGCTTGGCATGCGGCTAATACGCCAGTATATATCAACACGCTCAATCGACTGTTTTGGCACCTCGCCTAAAACATATAATACTGACAGCGTATCTCAAGCCTTTCATGAGGTCTGTTATGGCACATATTTGAATGTGTTGTGTGTTCTAAGCGAGGTCATAAAATTGTCGCTTGAACGTGTTGATATATGAATATTGGCGTAATAGACGTAAGCCAAGCATGCGACAATCGACAGTCAATCTGAATGAACGCCACGGTGGTGATACTTCTACCCCACGCAGACTGTAACTTATACGACTTCTATTCCCTTTGATAGGGGCTAGTAGCCGAAGCACGTGTCTGGTACAACGTAGGTACCAAAACAGACCTTGTACAAGGCTCAAGATATGCTGTCGCCTGAATTTTGATTTTACTAGGATTTTTCAGAGAATCTTAAAGACAATACAATTTTTTTCGGAGAGAAAGACACGTGTTTTTGGTAAAAAAACTTCTATGCGAGAGTCTCTATTTTTATAGTAGTATAAGATAGGACATGTAGCGTAGAACAATTAGGCTTTTCAATCTTGCTTCGATCCATCTCGGGATCTTTACAGCGTTAGTAAATCGATGGCCAATTTGACTGATGACTGTAGCCACCACATCTAAAGATGCTAGATATCCAAGACTTCAGAAGAGCGGGAGTTGAATCCCGCAATTCACTCATACAGAGGGCGCTCGCTACTACTGTATCGTCGAGGCTATTCCTCTATAGCCATCATTGATTATTGTGCTGATCGAGTTAATTCACTCGTTCAGTACACCGTACTATTGTGATTTTTGTGTCTCAGCTGATTACAGCGGAAATTTGCGATAATTTCGTTCGACTAATCGAGTATGAATTCTTTTCTTTGGCAGATGTTTCGTAAGCCTAAGGTGAAGGGTGCCACACGGAGACGCACAGATGGTTGGGACGACAATCAGGATGCAGAGGGATCTAACGAATCCACTCTGAAAAAGGAAGTGACCACAGCAAAACCGGGCAATGATGACGAGGTGGACACGTTGGTTACGAAGCCACCTGCGCTTCTCAGTTTTGATAACGATGAAGGTACCGCTATAGTTTTGCTAAGGCAAATTCCGAAGGGTCATTTTTATTGCGGTTCATTATTACGCAGTGAAATATATTCTTTAGGGGCGGACGTCGAGTTTGTTATCAAGAAGAATAAGAAAAAGGTGAAAGAGCTGAAAAGACTGCAAAAACTCGAAGAGGAGGCGGTGATTGAGAGTGTCAAGGAAGAGGAAGAGATACAAAAGGAAAACGAGAAAGAGAAATACAAGAAGAAGAAGGATCGTGAGAAAGATCGAGAGAAAGATCGCAAGGAATCGAAGACCCGTTATCTCGATAAGTATCGTGATTGCTCGAGCAAGGTAACCACTCATCGTACCATCACTATTACTTTTGCAGATTTGCCCCCTTTTACAGGTAAAGCCTCCACAGCCAGATAGCGATGAAGAAGCGGAAAACGATTCTCATTCAAAATTTCCGGGAACATTTGGTTAGATTAGTGACTATATCTTACAGTAATTTCTTTACAACACTACAGAAAGTATATCAAAAGATCGACTGTTTTTAAAACCCCCAAAAAACATTCAATATAATTCCAAAAAAGAATGATTTAAGCTCAAAAAAGGGGTTGGTACGCCCAGGGTCATACACCGGTGTTTCGGAGGTTCGTCCTCCTCATCAGTGGAGGAATGTGGGGCGGGGGTCACTGATGAGGAGGACGAACCTCCGAAACACCGGTGTATGACCCTGGGCGTACCAACCCCTTTTTTGAGCTTAAATCATTCTTTTTTGGAACTACAGAAAGTCCTTTGATTATTATTTGAGCCAACTTGTCAATGTGGTCTGATAAGGGCTCTTGTACAGCCCGATACACGTGTTTCGTCCTTACAGACTCGTCAGCCGGGCAGAACCCGTCGTCTTTCGATATTCTTATAGTCAGTTCTCTCGGGAGCATTACACTCTTTATAGAGAATCATCGAAGACGAACGCTTTGCACTCTATGTCAAGTGAAACCTTCACCTAACCCATGGTGTTGTGCGCTCGATTGCTCTTTGGGTGGTACTTTTATCATAATCATACCTTTATTATACAGGAGCCCTTACCAGACCACATGACAAGTTGGCTCAAATAATTATGAAAGGATGTATTGAAATTTGAGCGTGGTCTAAGCAAAGCACTCGAAATAAAGGTATAACTACAGAAAGTATTGAGCGTTCCATAAGTTTTGGTAGAGCAACAGACATCAAACTTATTAACCAGAGTCAGTCAGAATCGCATGATTTCGGTGGCGTTCAACTGGGCATTTTCTTGCGAAAATTTTCCCATATAATTTGCCCATACTTGTTATAAGATGGAGCTGTCTTGGACAAATTCGCTTTGCTACTTATGTATGAATGCCGCGTAGATTAAAATGCTAGTGAAGCGGCGCGAAAAGTTAATGAAGTTTGGAGTGATGATACGGTTGTAGAAAAGGACGGTTGGAAAGTGGTTTGCGAAGATTAAGAGCTGAAGAACGGTCGAATCAGTCGCGCTCGGGTCGTCCAGAGTAAGCTCCATTAATCTTTCGCGCCGCTTCACAAGCACTTTCCCTTAAGCGCCATTCCTGTATGAGTAGCAAGCGAATTTGTTCCCTAGACAGCTTCGTCTTGAAGCAAGATGGACAAGTTGTATATCAAAACGTTAACAAGAAAATGCGAAGTTGAACGATACCAAAACCTTGTAGTTTTCGAGAATTTCCTAGTTGATAAATTTGGTGTTCATTGCTGTAGTGCTGAAACATATGGGGCGATGTAATGCTATAATGGATTATTACACCAATAATTCTTTTTACCTGACCGAGTAGCGCATGTGGCGCAGTGTTAGAGGTGCTCTGCGTCTCACACGAGGTCAATGGTTTGATCTCGCTTTGATGGCTCACCAAGCCATCCATCCCTTCGGGTTCGGTAGATTGGTGCCAGGCTAGTCTAAGACTTGTCTGGGAGGATGAGCAACACTGACTCGGTGCAGCGAGAGGCCACCGCGAGTTATTGTAAAGGCCAGATATACTTTGAACCATCTCAGACGAAGTTAAAAATTGAAGACAAATGCATGGCGTATCCCTTAGGGATTGATCAACGCCGAGAGCTTTATCCTTTGTCCTTTTATTTGACCACTTTTAGCAGGGGCGCACGTGTTACAAATAATATCAGACAATGTTAAGTGCCATACAAAACTTTGAACCTCGGACGCGATTTGGGGCTGCATTTTACATCATTACCACTCGCGCTGGTAACCAATTCCACTACTAAGGCTCCTGTTCCGCTATCACGCTTTCTGCGATTCCCGTCTGAGTCCAAAGTTTGCATATCACTCAAACATTATCAGACTTCACTTCACAATCTCATAAACTGAGGAAAATGGAATTTGGCTTATCTAGCTTCGATACCGGATTCTCGTGCCGTCTACGAGGCAAAGAAAAGGCGAGAGCGGATGCGACGAGAAGGGGTTGACGGGTTTGTTTTTTTTCTGTTATAGTGAATCATTAATATTTGAATCATGCTGTTGTTTGCCTTCACTTATTTGTTGAAGAACGATTCCACTGGACGACGATCAAAAGTTGGTTGACAAAGGAGCACGGGCGAGACTGATTCGAGAGGATGAGAATGACGACTCAGATGAAGAAGCACCAAAGTGTGGATTGGAAATAATTTTTTTTTTTGCTAGAGTTTTCAACTTTTCAGTTTTGCTCTTTGCAGGTTCTACTCTTCGAAAGATATACTTCGTAATGAAGAAGAGCGTCGAAGAGAAGAGCAAGGTCATTTTCTTGAGCAAGAACAAGGAGATGAACGGGACGCCGATGAAGAAGCCGATGAATGGGAAAAACAACAGATTCTCAAAGCTGTCAGCAGGCATACGGTACTTTTGCCTGTTTAGACACTTCGTTGTTGTTTATCTGTCTGTTTGTTTGTTTGTTTGTAAATGTTTGTTTATTTACACACTGTGGATTCTTTCTCTTTTTTTAGCGATGCTAGGAAACAGCGTGGTAATCTTTACTTGTTTGTAAATTTCAGATCGGACAAATTCGTGCGGACTTTGATAATTCTGCTCGTCTTTATCGCCAACGATTGCAGGAGTCTTCAGTACGAAGTTTAATTGATTACGGTCCCAGTAGTCTTTTAAGACTCTTTTTTTACTTAGATACCAGAAGCCATGGATATGGATATAGACATGGATGATATGGTGGAGAACTTTAAAACCAAAAATATTGGTTAGTTCTTGTCTGTGAGGCTTAGTTTTATTTAGAGATTATCTACATTGTACTCTTCTTTATAGGTCCTACAAGTATGGGTGGCCATGTATCGGTGGAGGATATTTTGTCCAAGTTGAAGTCGGCGTACGTTCTGTTTTCTCCTTTGCTTTCTTTCGCTTCATGCTTTGTTTTCTTTTTCGCTTAGATTCGTCTCAGTATTGGTAGTTCTCGAACTGAGCCTTGAAGATCTCTTTGAGGATACCCCGTATTTCGTCAGCGCTCAGGTCTCTCACCTGAGTTTATTTCTGATTCATATATGGGAGCATTTCAATTGGCATGAGTTAGCATCGGCTGGCTTTTCTTCCTGGTCGTTTATTTCGATAAACAGAACTTTTGCTGCACCGCTTGTATACAGTTCTGAACAGTACACTGGAGAAGCTATTGTCTCCACTTGGAATTGCTTAGTAACTTTCATCCGTGTATTATTATGATTTATTTTATCAAAACGCAAAGTCGGGTGTTGGTGAAGAGGTTGCACAGATAACGGGTCATCACAAAAAAGTGTCTTGTGTTTCTCAAGCCATCCCACTTGGTTCGATGGTGATCAGTCATATTGTATCAAACGAGAGACACGGATCTGTTGATAATCGTGAGGCATACGATATACGGCTTAGACGTGAGATTGGATCAGCCAACGTGGTCTGCTATGGGCCCACAGCGCTTTAGACATTAAGTGAGGAGAATGAGCGCATGTGACGCAGTGGTTAGAGGTGCTCTGGGTCTCATACGAGGTCAATGGTTCAGTTCCCTTCGGGGATTGGTAAATTGGTGCCAGACTGGCCTCACACTTGTCTGGAAGTATAACCAGCACTGACTCGATACTGTGGGAGGACAGTGCGAGTCACTGTAAAGACTAGATATGTATCAAATTGCTTCAAACGAATCAAAAAATGATGACGAAAATTTGCCGCATCCACCAGAGAATGATCAACGCCGTGAGCTTTATCCTTTTTATGTGAGGAGTACGCCACACTAGGTAAGTGGTTAAGATACAAATATTGATACTGTGTTTGTGCAAGATGTGCTGGTAACGTCTTTTTTTGACTTCTGAAAAAAAAACTGTTCAGCGTTACGGATCGAGAGGAAAGGTTGAATACGAGGAGGTATGAGGTGAAGAAAATCGAGGACACTTTAGAGGAGAATAAAGCTACCATTGCTAAGGTACCTTTCTATATTTTCTCTTACCTTTTGGCTTTTTTAAAGCAGCTTGAATTTCAGATGGAGAGTGATATACCGGTATTGGCTAACAAATATGCCATGTATCAAGAATTGAGGGCATATTGTCGCAGTCTTCTCGATTGTCTTAATGAAAAGGTTCGTCTTCTTTTTTTATACTGTTTTGTTGTCGTTCGGAGGAATTCGACACTCTACTTGTTGTCGTTTTTACTACCATTATTCGAATGTTAAGGTTTCTGAAATCAATGAATTGGGGGATAAACGTCAAGCTTTGGCAAAGGCACGAGTTGAACGACTAGCACGACGTCGAAGGCGTGATATGCGAGACGCGTATAGTGATTGTGTGACTGCAGCTGCAGGAAAGAATCCATCGACAACGAGAACTCCAGATGCAATGATACGGGTGGCTGAAAGAGACGCTCGCAGGTGCTTTTTCTGTAAAATTTTTTGCTTGGTTTCTACTTTTCACTGTGGGACAGATAGCGTAGTAGTAGTGATGTCGATCGAGGGCATTTGTATGGTTCGCGGGAATTTGATGAGATGCCGAAGTTGTTTGGTTACCAGTACACTCCTTCCAGTCGACATAGGAGCACCGCTTTTCCAGAGTTCTCAATTTTATACCCATATTTTGTTGCTGTTTTTGGCATTTCGATACCCAACGTGTAGCTTGCCAGGCTCTAAACGTGGGGGCTGGGTACTCACGAGTAGCTTGCCAGTCTCTCTCGGAGGAGCGGGAGGAGCTTATTTGTTGGAGGCGACTCCTAACAGCCTCCCATGTACTTCCCAGCCGCTTGATTGCAGGCTTTTGGCCGACTTGACTCGTAGAAGTAGAGTTTTTGTCAAATCGGCACTGCAGAAGCAGGGAGCTCGTCCCCTGAATCCTCCTTCGTCTCTGGGAAGCACACGGTTGCTTTTGGTTCGCGTTTTATTCCCCTATCCACCACCTGAGGACGCGCCACGTGCCCTCGCGACTAACCGGGCGGGATCCCTCAAAGAGAGAGGTCCGTGGAATTTTACACTATTTTGTAAAAATCCTAGAGAAATAAGGGAAAGAATAGAAAGCCTCTTAGGACATATAACGATCCTCGTCTTTCACTCGTGTGAGCGTAGCGTGCCGCAGACCCTGACGTTTAAAGAACATGATTAAACACTTTGCTGGTACATATATGAATTACTCACTGATTAGCAGGATTGTAGAAGACTAATAGTTGACCATGGAAATGCTGGAATATCTATTTTAAGGGCCAGGAGACGGAGAGAGCGCGAAGGTACACTAGTTGGTGTGTCTCACGAAGAGGGCCTTAGTAGTGACGATGACGAACCGACAAGTCAACAACTTGCTGATCAACAAGCCGCTGGTCTGTTGATATTTTGTTACTTTATTTTTTGAATTCCCACATCTCTTTAATGTTTTCCTAAGCGTAATACATTTTTTTTAATTGCTTCTAGCTGAGATTGATGTCGCACTTCGTATGGTATTCGTAGATGCTCTTGACGATTATGCTCATCTTCGAAAAGTGTTAGATAGGTAGGTGACTTATATTTCACCTTATCTTATTGCTTGTTCCAAATTTCTCAATTCTTTGCACTTCAGAATGATTGATTGGTTCGCCGTTGACAGTACGACATTCCAAAATGCTTACATTTCTCTATGTATCCCAAAATTAGCTTCACCATACGTAAGGATACAACTGATCACAGCAGACATCTTGAATGTAGGTTCGATGTTTCTTGTGCTTGACGACAGAGTAGTTAGCTTATATAATCATCTTTTCCTTCAGCGAGATGATTTCCTTTTATCGTCAATGCCATGGTTTATTGACTGTGTTCAAGCAGGAGAGAGTAACACCGACGTTGACCCGAAACACGAAGTGATCAAAGGAATTATCCCCCTTATCATAGAGAAGGTCGTCCTTCCTTATCTTACAGGTGTCGTCTATCTGATCTTCTTCCATAAATTGCAGTTCTTTTCTGTTATCTGGCGACAAATGAAGAAACAATCCTTTTCGTTGGACAAGAACTTTTCATTGGAGTGTTAATATTTATTCGAAAGTCCAAATCTCTGGCTACTGCGCTACGTGTCTGTTTTAAAAAAAACCTTTTTATATGCTATAGCATTCAAAATAAAGTAACCTCCTACACCCTTCGCGCACTTTCATTTTTGTCATGCGTATAGTTCGCGGGAAGCACAAAAAGCAGATGAACGTGTAGAAGAAATCTTTTATTATCAGAGTTGTACCTGAAATTTATTTCAAAGTGGAGAAGGAAATTCCGAGTCAAATAACAAAAATTACACTCCGCATATATATGATCGCCCATGGAATTCACGGCCAACATCCACAAGCCCTTCCCTTGCCTGCTCCCAGCCCATACATTAGCCGAAAAACAATGTCCGCCTATGTGGAACTTAATTTTGTATACCCTACTACTTTGCAGTGAAACATTATTTCAAGAAAGTAAACACATTGTTGAATTCAGCGAAACTTGAGCTATAGAATCGTTACTTATAAATTGAGGAAAGAGCTCTTTCTTGCGAGAAGTGTGCGTGAATGAAACATGACTGTTTTCTTTCTGCTGCAGCGTTATAAAAGGCTTTTTAGAGGACGGCCACGTGGCGCAGTAGCCAGCAATTTAAGCTTTCGAATGGTTACTTAAAGTGCAAAGGACATTATTTGTCCAGCGAAAGAGATCGTCTATTTATTTCTCGCCAAATAACAGAAAACCAAATTTGCATTATAAAAATAACTGAGAAGTGAGCCGTATTTTTTGCACTACTTCGATCTGGACCAACTGTTATGCTTTAAGTATTGTTAAAGAGCTTTTCAATTTAGATGTGGTTAATGTTGAGTGGGAACCTATGTCACTGAAGCAATCTAAACGATTGGGAGCCGTCCTTAGTGGTCTGTCTGACTATCCAAAGTTGAATCTCGAAGACAGCAAATCGTTTGCTGCTCTAGCGACGGCTGTAAAGGCAAAAATCACTGCTGCCATCGATGACGACCTTTTTGTACCGATTTACTCTAAGCAGTAAGTAAATGTACAGTAGTTTTTGATCTCATAGGCATAACCCTACGAATTATTTTGTTAACTTCAGATCGATCAAAAATCCAGCAACCGGATGTGCGGCGTTTTTAGACCGGCAGTATTGGGCTGCTATCAAGGTATGATGTTTTCAACTCCTCTTCCAACGAAATCATTGCCATTTTTCATTTATAATTCATTTTAATGTAATATGTGGACTTCTGTTTGGTCGTTGAGAAAAGTGTTGACTACTGTCTGTATCATGGTTCGCGCATAAAAAACGGAAAGGTTTACTGTTATATTGAGCTTTTGGAATATTCTTTTCAGCTGATCCGAGGCTTGAAAGCGTTCTCGTCGTTTCTTAATCCGGCTTCACGTCTTGAACTTGTGCTTGATGGTGTTGTCAATCGTGTCTGTGTGGTTGCATTGGAGACAGGCACTTTAGATGATGTTTCGTGTGAACGAAAGGTACTGATTTGGATCCTTTTGTTCAACGAAATGTCTTTTATGTATTGAACTTTTGAATGTTGTGAATAAAATGGAGAAACTTTTATCTTCAGGTGCGCGCTCTTTTAGCAGAAATTTCTGAAGAAATGATTGAGACTGCCAAGCCGGACTCTTTTCGGAATCTCATACGATGTTTAGGAAAAGTTGTAGAAGAGCAGAAGAATGCTGGAAGGTAGAATGACTCTTCAGAAATCTGAGTTTTCGCTCTTTATTGCATCTTAAGTTTTTTTTCCGAATGCTTTCTCGTCAGGTCTACAAGGAAAGCATTTAGGAGTTACTATCGAGAGGTACGGAAGTATATGGAGAAATTGCAGAAAAAGGCAGACGTGTAACTTTCTGGAAGACATCTCTTTTCATGCGGTTACTTTGAACAATTTGTTTGAAACGATAAAATTTTCCTATTTGATGTCTCTTTGTTGATCCTACTGAGCCTTTTTCTCTGATTTATCTTTTTTTTTGATATCTTATTTCTACAATCCTTTGAATAATGCCGTAGCGAGTGAGAGATGAATACAGATGTCTTGGAAACGTATGAATCTTGTTATTGATCGCTATGAGAAATTCGTTATGACTGAGTTACGGGAATTACGAAAACTTCAACGAATGGCAATGAATCCAAAGACCGATTCGGCATCTGTTAGAGATCAGGTTGGGTGTTCGCTCAGCTGAGTATGGACAGTGTAGTTTCAAGAGCCAGACTTAGGCAGCAGGGTCTTTTTTTTTTTGTTCAGATTAGTCGGATTGGACAGCAACTTCAGTCAAGCTTTGCTCAGTTATTAGGAGAACGCGGGAATCTTAGCTCTACAGAGCAGGAGAATTTCGATCAACGAATAGAGCCGATGAGGTGCGTCTGTACCTATTGTTATATTAAGTTTCCATAAATCTTACTATCAAGTCTCCATATGTGTGTTGGCCTAATACGAAGCGTTTGAAGGAAACAAATACAGACGGCTATTCATGCGGCTGGTACCCTTCCTCCTTTGACTAGCAAAAATCCTTTCGATGAAGAAGAATTGGATGAGACGAATTTATATGAAGCTGAAACAAAGAGGTTAGAATCTAGACTTCTGTGATTTGATTTTATACTTAGTACTTCCTGAGCGCGTAAATGCGAAGCTGAAAGCGGAGGTGTGATGCTTGTCTTAGGATTTCGAATATATATATATATATATATATATATATATATATATATATATATATATATATATATATATATATATATATATATGGGCATCCTAATATTTTAAAAGTATCATTTTTGTATTATACCTCTATTTCGAGTGCTTTATTAAGAGCACGTTCAAATTTCAATAGATCCTTTCATTATTATTTGAGCCAACTTGTCATGTGGTCTGCTAAGGGCTCTTGTACAGCCCGATACACGTGTTTCGTCCTTACAGACTCGTCATTCGGGCAGAACCCGTCGTCTTTCGATATTTTATAATCAGCTCTCTCGGGAGCTCTACTCCCTTACAGAGAGTCATCGAAGACGAACGTACAAGAGCCCTTACCAGAACACAGAACAAGTTGACTCAAATAATAATGAAAGAGTCTATTGCAATTTGAGCGTGGTCTTAATAAAGCACTCGAAGGAAAGGTATCATTTTCGTCTCAGAATTTTAAATATAGATGGCCATCCTAATATTCTGAATGAGCTTTATTTCTACAGTACATTCTTGGTTCTAGCTAGAACACCTTTGTCATGCATTCATATTAATCCTATCATGAATGTGTCACGCTCAGGTATATGCAGGAAAGTGACGCTCGTCTGTTGGAGATGAAAACTAAAGCAGAAGAAGCAAAAATGACTGCCGAAGCAACCGCCAAATTGAATAAGGTGTTTTTTGGATTTGAAAATACTGAGATTGTTTTTACTTAAACTTTTTCACCTTTAGGATATGCGAGATTTAGAGGAGATATTTGCTGAACTAGCTACAATCATTCACCAACAGCATGAAGTTGTTGACTCTATCGAGGTAAAATAAGAATAGTTTTTCAGAGTTCTGTTAACTGTCCGTTGTAGTTAATTCATCTCAGTGAAATAGTGAGTATGTACAAGTCATTCTGCGACATTTTCCTGTGGATTTTGTATCATTGTTGATTTGATAGGCAATGTATAGTTTGCTTATGATTAATTCAGGAGCATGTAGAACGTGCTACGTACGATATCCGTCATGGAAACGAAGAGTTGAAGAAGGCCGTTAAAAACAAAACTAGTCATGTACGCTTTTTTCACATTGTCTATCAAATGAGATTAATTCTACCACTATTCTTGTAGCACACCCTGCTGCTGAAGGCAAATTTGGTAATAGATAAGGTTGCGATTTCAATCACGGCTTAGGCCAAAATAGAGTCTAGTGTCAATTTTGCGCCCTAGACCGATTTCATTAACCGGCTGACTGACGTGTGTCCAATGACTCCACCTCCTCTGCCCCTATTAGACGCTGACCGCAGCTGCTTTTCGTTGGCGGACCTGCAGCGAAGTTTCGGAATGGTCTACCTGTGTTTTTCACCGGAGTATTGACTGCTGTTTCTTGATGTTGTGTGTACAAGTGTGGTGTCAACATCAAGAACCAGCAGTCAGAACGCCGGCGCTGACCGCACGCTAGTCATTACAAAACTTAGCTGTGGGTTCTGAAATGAAAGGCAGCTGAAGTCGGCGTCCAATCGCCGCAGAGGAGGTGGGGTTGTTGGACACGCCCCTGGGTCCACGGAAGCCAAACAGTTAACGAGCGTTGGTAACAGCCCGGGTAGGCTGAAACGCGGCTAAGAGAAAGGCAAAACGAAAGTCTTGATGGTGTAGTGCGGACGCGCTCTGCCTCAGGAAGATATAGTCGAAGTTCGAATCCATCATAAAACAGCATCAGATTCTGTATTTTACTCGTATTTCAGCGTTCTTATGGTTATTCTTAGCATCGTGCCCTTCTGTTAGGGACGAATTACGCTGTAAATGAAAGCTAGAAGTGTTCGATTTCGACTATAAATTCTTGCACAATCTACTGTGATCTGAAAAAAGCTCGAGAACATTTTTCAACCAAATTAAGACATTTATCATATGAAAATGTGGCGCCACATCACTTTTCCAGACCACAGTTACGGCAGCGTTGGTTGGTGGTCTGTGTATAGGTGGTCCTGTAGGAGTGGCAGCCGGATCAGCAGTGGCCGGAATAAGTGCTGGCATCGCAGGACTTGTTGCAGGTGTGCAATCGCTCATGGTGACTTATTCCATCGTAAATTTAGTGACGTATATTGAGCCATTTATGAGGTCTGTTATGGCACTTATGTAGTACAGGACACGTGTTTCTGCCTTTCAGACTCATCAGTTGCACGGTGCCTTTTCGTTCAGTCAGTTCTTAGGGTACACAGCCCCTATATAGAGGAATCGACGCGAACAGAGAGGTCTCGAAAAAGTCGATTGAAAGGTATTAGTACATATGCTTTGTAACGGCCTCAGGCTATGCTCTCTACAACCAATCACTTTGACGAAATGCCACGGTGTTCCTACTTTGTCGTCGATTCTCCTAAATAAGGGATGTGTCCCCGAAGAACTGATTGAACGAAAGGGCATCGCGTAAATGATAAGGCTAGAAGCACAAAACGCTTTCTTGCTCCATATGAGTGCTATAACAGTCCATATCAAAGGCTCAGAAATCTACCAGTTTATATGTATCTAAGCGAGGTCTCGAGATAGCCAATTGAAAAGTTTTGTTACATATTACATCGTTATTTGGAGATTATTTTCAGGTATCTATGGAGGCAAATGGTTCAAGAATTCGCTACGAAAAGACTGTGATGTGAACAACTAATGGAGGATTAGTGGTGACCCATGCTTTCTCTTAAGCTCATTCTTTCTCTTATTGCCATTGTAGATTTATTTCATGTATTTAGTTCCTTCTGTGGGTTGTTTGTGATTTACATGTACACAATAATTGCTTACTTTCTGAATTTTTCACGATGTAACATGTCATTCCGGGCAGTAAAATATTCCATTAACATTCATTCCACTAATCTCGTTCAAGAGACTGTCCTCAGTTTTCAAACTAAGTTTATAGCATTCTTTTTTGGCCAGGACAATAGCACGAAGTTGTTGAACTAAGTGTATCCGAGTGATGTTTCGACGTCTCCGTCTACTTCAGAGCCGACGTCTCGAGTGGACATCGTCGACCGAGATTCCTCACTTAAGAATGCTTCAGCAACGAAGATTCGACTTGAACGAAACGAAGACGAAGATCCACATTGAGAAGACGAACGACTGTGGGCAGTCAACTCGAATCATCGGCTCCTGAAAAAGACGAAGGCGTAGAAACGTCAGCCGATTAAACTTTATTTATCATCCTTGACGAAAGTCGATTGTCGAATTATTGGGTTCATAGTTATCGAACAGTCAGTGACTATTACGAGTTTCAAACTGCGGCTTTCTCGCCTTATGTCAGCTGTCGCTGTAATTTACTTCGGTTGCTTTAACCTGGTGTTTTCTTTCAGCTGTGTTATTTTCTGGAGAGAATTCTAATGAGTTTTTGTTCATTATTGCTTTGTGGTAGTTCACTGCGATAAATTACTTTCGCCTTTTATTTTTTTTTTCGGAGCTATACCTGTTACCGACACAATTTATATGAATTATCGTGCAGTATATGTTTCCCTTATCTAGCTTTTAGTGTTGATAGATCACCGCTGCTCTTCAGATGGCGGTTCTCATAGAAACAACCCTGGGAGATCTCGTCATCGATGTGTACATTAAGGAACGGCCAAAAAGTGAGCGGCTAAGAATTTCCTTAAGAACTCGTGACTAACGAGAACGTTTGTATATGTTGTTGTTCATTTGATTTAGGTTCACTTAATTTCATTAAGCTGTGCAAAATGAAATACTATAATCTCTGTCAATTTCATATAATCGAGGTAGGTTCATGTGTTATTCGCCTATGTAGTGAATTTCTGCTTTGTATTACTATGCATAGATATTTATTCGGTGGCCGAGGCATGAGCTCGCCAATGCCATACTCGGTGCGGCTTAAGACGGAGCTGGTCCCCTTCCCATCCATCCACCCGCACACTCTCTAGCAAGCAATGGCGATAGGACACCCTGCGGAACGCCCCAGCCTGGCTATCGAGGTTGCAACGAGATGTGCTTTTACGAAGGTTTGAAGAAGACAAACCTTCAATTAAACGGTGGATGCGAGGAGACGAGCTGAATGCTAGATGTGCTGGGATTGCGAGAGAAAAAAAAAATGTGATCCGTGTCAAATGAAAAAAGGAGCACAGCATTAGAAAATGAAAGTCGTAATGTTGTAATTAAGGATTCTGATACGACATCTTTTTAGCAGAACTATATTGCTCAGACGGGTGACCCCACAGGGACAGGTCGAGGTGGAGAGTCGATCTTCATGTAAGTGGAGAGATTTTTTTTCTGGGCAATTTTTAGAGTAAAGCACTTCTCAACAACTAGATCAGGACAAGCAAGCTTGTCTCGATTTGTCATGTTAACGCACAGTTTTAGTTACTAATAGATTTCCTCTTAGGAAATTATATGGTGAACAAGCACGATATTTTGAGAAAGAAGACCTACCAAAGATGAAGCACACACGGATGGGTGAGGCATTTAGGATTCTGTATTGCTTTGCTTTTATCTGTTGAAAGATCCGGATTGTACCACCGAATGAGATCTTCATGTACTGAACCAACCGCTTCAATTATCAGGTGTTGTTTCGTTTGTAAACAATGGAAACAATATGCTAGGAAGCCAGTTCTTCATCACGCTCGGTGAAGGGTGAGATTCCGCTTTTGAATTCATGATTGATTCTTTCAAGACGGTGGACTCACGACCTTTACGTCACTAACTGGCAAAGCTGAACGGTCTGCTCCAACTCTCCCGCATCTCTACCCCCAGCGTGCCATGCTGCCATTGTTAGGCGCAACAGCCGTGATGCAGAGATGCAGAGGCCGTGGGTTCACAGTCCCGAAAGGGCTAAATTTTCTGAACTGCTTTATGACGATTCATTTCCAGCTTAGATTACCTTGACGATAAACACACGATTTTTGGGCAAGTTACTGAGGGATTAGAAACATTGGAAAAACTCAACGAGCAATTGTGTGATGAAGATCATAGACCTTACAAGGATGTGAGGTTAGTGACAAAGTGGGATTTGAAGCAAACCAGAAGGCTTTTTGATTCTCTCCTAAGGTTGTCCTTTAGCTGGTGCTATTGCTTGTAATATCTAACTCATTCTATCTAGAATTGCCCATACGATCGTACTCGATGATCCATTTGAGGATCATCCCCGCCTTGAATACCCGCGTAAATCACCATCACCAACATTTGAAATGCTTGTAAAGGTAGTTAGTTAATCAGGGATCAAGAGCCATATCAAGTAATTTTTTGAAATCTATTCTTTATTTTAAGACCAATCAAATAGCCCTCGACGAAAATGTGGACGATACTGAAGGAAAGACGGCAGAAGAACTTGCGGAAGAGATAAAAAGACGTGAAATGGCTGAACAAGCACAAATACTTGAAATGGTGAAACTTTCTCGAGATTAGATTGTTCAGAACTACCCATATTATGTACACTAGCCATGCTCCGCAATCAATTATTTCAGATTGGTGATCTACGTGAAGCTGACGAAGCACCTCCAGATAATGTTTTGTTCGTATGTAAGCTGAATCCCGTCACAACGGACGAAGATCTAGAGATTATTTTCAGCAGATTCGGGAAGATAATCAAGTGCGAGGTATGTTTTCATTCCATTTACTGTTGTTCACCCGAGCTAAATTTAACCCAAAGATTGTTGGTGATTTTTTTTCTGCATGTTCACGCATGATGTGTCATTTCTATTCTAGATCATACGAGATCGACGAACAAAGCAATCTCTTCAGTACGCCTTCATTGAGTTCGAAGATGTGAGTGGTTTCAAGTTGAGACTAGTAGACTATTACAATTGATACAGTACTGGTTTTTGATAATTATCCATGATTTTTCGATAACCGTAGTACTTGAGAACTTGACTGTCTTATAGGAGAAATCCATTCTATCGTTCTAATACAATTTTAAGAACACTACGCAATACTGTTGTAATGAACAGACTTTCGAGATTATTGACGTGAATGAGGCAGTCGCCCACACCGTAATCGGGACCATAATTTCTGCTGGAGTGGAACCCTCACTAAGCCGTTCAAGACGGGTCTTTATCACTTTTTTTCTAGACTTTTAGCGACTACTAAATAGCTCAAATTCCAGCGATTCTTGATACCGTATTTGGATTGTGAACATGCCTCCACAGTGCGCTATAGAAGTAACTTAAATCACGTTTCACCTTCGGCACGCATTCTTTGCTCAGCTGGGTTTTCTGAATGGCTTTTCAGCAATTGTAGTACTTAAGCGATAGCTTGGAAAACAGTGATCTGAGACTGGACTTGGTTTTTTTGAAAGGGTCTTCAAAAGCGGAACTAATTTTTCCGTTTCGCATCCAGAAATGTACGAACCAAAGGCATATGATCCTGTAGAGAAAACTGTGCCGTAAGAGAGCATTCAAAAATATTCGTATTTTTTTTTGCAAGGGAGAAAATCTCTAAATAGGTAGCGAAATCACGCCCTGTAGGGCCGACGCTAGAAATCGCTGAGCACAGCGCCATTCGAGGTGTGCATATATTCCTTGTTTAGTCAGCATTTTTCCCCCATTTCGAAGAAATTGTTTGGTTTCTCACATTAGATCTGTAGAAGGGAGTACAATAAACCCACTGTGAAGTTCAAGTACCGACTAACTTCTAGAAGTGCTTAGTTTAATCTACTTTTTGTTCTTGAAGCGCTCTGTAGAGAACTCTGAATCTAACTAAGTCCAGTTTCAAAATTAACAAAATCTCATTATTCAGTGGAAAAACAAAACGCTTGTAGTATTTTTGTAGATCAGAGTATGACGAATGTTTTTTAGCCAAAAAGCTGCGAACAGGCGTTTTTCAAAATGGACAACGTTCTCATTGACGATAGGCGAATCCATGTGGACTTCTCGCAATCAGTAGCCAAATTACATCAGTGGAACCGAAGCACAACAGAAAAATCAAACCTGGAAATCGTCATCTCGAGAAGGCAAGTGTAACCGGATTTTCTCTGTAAAAACTAAATTTAACGCCACTTCCTTCCAGCCTCGTAAGTCACCTGCAAAAGACGATTCTTTAAAGAAGAATGGAACAGACAGAGAAAGGCGGGAAGAAAAACGTCAGGAAGCGAGACAATCCAGTAATCAAAAGGAAAGAGTAGTGGAGAAGAAACGACGAGACTCGTCTAGAGGTAGAGATGAGGTTCCCTCGAAAATTCCAAAGGCGATCACGAACTCCTGATCGTTCGTCACGGAGGCGACGAAGCCGAGAAAAGAGGACGAAGGAGAGGAGAGGACGACACGATAGTCGTGAAAAAAGGCGATCACGAAGCATAAGCAGCAGCTCAGAAAGGAGACGCGAACGACACAGATCTCGATCATCTAGTCGAGATAGAAATCGAAAGTGAATGATCTATCAATTTGCTAATTATGCATTACTGATACTCACAAGTGGTCTCTGTCTTTCAATCGATAGATAAACTTGGACGAAATTCTCTTAATGTGATAAAAAAGCAAGTTTTATCTGTTTATTAAGTAGCCAATAGCACAGGGTTCGGTTGATAAATTAGTTTATTCGGCTAAATACCGATGCCTCTGTCATCTTCAGAGCCAATCGTTATGGAAAGTTGTCAACATTATACTTCACATTAGCAGTTCACGACGTTATTTCTAGGCATATTTTTCGACACAATAAACCCTGCATTGATCCCGTGCTTCGAGTACTTCGAAATAAACGAAATATCTACAAAATATATACACTTAATTATAGAAGGCAATTTCTACTGCTATAAATCAAGATCTTCGCATATGTCCCATTCAGAAATCTGAAAGATTGTCCAAAATCACATTATCATACGAAATGAAGATAATTAAGTCTATAGACTGACCAGTTCCCGTTCATCGATATTCACTTGCGATAAGCTTTTGGTTATTTCAAATCTATGGTTACTTCCAATTATGAGTGGATGAGGCTGAATGATTTGTATATAACATATATATATATATATATATATATGTTGCGTTAGAAAGAACAACGAAAGTAGATAATAAAGAGGTTTTTTTTTCAAAAATCCGAACCTTTGGTATAGCTCCACTTTCGATAACAAATCGAGCTTCTTCGATGATATTCGAATGAGGATAGTTGAAATGAAGGCTTTCTGGTGACATTCCCAAATGAAGACCCAATGATAACACCGACTGGCAAAATTTAAACCTTAAGAAAGGAAACATCACACTCTTAAATCCTGTAGATATCCACTTAAGCTTCTCTACCAGTCGTTATCCAAGAGTTCTTGACTCCATCTTTCTCGTAAGGAAATCTCACGATGTGATAACTGAAACGAAATTACTCGTCTCAAACACATATTTACCCGCTCAAAAATGAACTGTTTCACTCACCAAGTAAGGCAATCGGAAATCAAAAACAACGGCTACACAATTGACCAACTGAATAGAATGTAAGAAAGCAGCAAAAGTCGATCGTAGATCGGTTGAAAGATTGAGAACTGACTTTGAAAGTGCAGAACCCAATCGCTCCCATGCACTATCCGATAGGAAGTTGTCACGTACATGAAACAGTCGAATAATTTTGCCTAGCAAAGCAGAAACACGACAAGGTTGCTCACATTAGATGTGCTCAATGCAGAGCATTAAGTGGAGAAGAATGGTATTTCCAACCACTTAACTCGACTCTAACAAATATTATTCTAATGTAAAAAGAATAGCACAAATACAACTTAGAGAATTGAGTGTTGAGCAAAAACACGGTCTCAAGCGGGAATCGAACCCGCGTTTCATCCTATTCGGGACGCGTGCTCTAACCACCACACCACCGAGGCACGTTTGCCCGACCACTCATTCTTCAACATCTCTATGTTAGCTATCAGCCACCAACCTTTAACAGGTTTGGTCGGATATGCGATTTTGCTTCACAAATCCCGTTAAGCTGATAGCTATTGTTATATATAATACTTCGAAATTATGGTATTTCTACTGCTTAATTCGCAGTGTTTTCTACTGCTTAGTTTCAGTTAACGGGATTCATAAAGCGAAATCGCATATCCGACCAAACCTGATAGAGGTTGGTGGCTGATAGCTAACATAGAGATGTTGAAGAATGAGTGGTCGGGCAAATGTGCCTAGGTGGTGTAGTGGTTAGAGCACGCGTCCCCGAATAGGATGAAACGCGGGTTCGATTCCCGCCTGAGGCCGTGTTTTTGCTCACCACTCAATTCTCTAAGTTATATAAGTAACATGATAACACTGCGAAATAAGCAGTAGAAATACTATAATTTCGAAATAGCACGGATGTTTTGTACATTTCATTCTCAAGAATGAACAATACCAATGTGACAACTTACTTTGATCATAGGACCTTCTTCAATCTGATGACCACTGACTACAGTCCATTTCCTAAATAAAAGATTACTACGTTTATAGTTGATTGAAAAAGAGCAGTCATCGCGCTGATGCTACTTTTACAACGTAAAATATCTGAAGAAGCGAATTCTATTTACATTACTCACGCTGCAGTATTGGAAGTCCTCCTCTTTGCTTCTCTTCCTAGATCAACGGCATGCGCTACAACTTCAGAAACAGGAAAAATCGAAAATAAAGAACCGCAGAGAGCTTTTCGAATCATAGAGAGCTAAAAGTTGATAGACATGAAACCAACCAACAGATAGGAAACGGAAGCTAAGCAGCACTTGAATCATACCTTTTCGTTCATCTCTTCAACTTTGGCCTCCTTATATGCCTTTCTTTTTTGCATATACGATTCATTTGACTCATGTTTATTGTAGTATGCCTGTAAAAGTTTGATACAAATGAAGATTAAGTTCATGTTTCTTAAAGCTAGAAAAATGATGATTACCAAGACTTTTTCAGTATGTCTGGAAGTGGATGCGATCAACTGCTTCAGCGCATTTACTTGATCAGTTTTCACTTTATTTATCTGCCTTTTATCAGAAACCCATTTCCTCAATAACGTTATGTTGGCAGTGGTTGTGTTAATTTCAGCATGTAAGCTTGACTGAAAGAGAAAATCTCATATGGAATGAGAAATAGAGAAAGGGAGGAAGCCAAACCATTTCTCCGAAAACTTCGTCTATTTCCTTTTCCAGTTCTCCTTTCCTGATCGCTCGCATGGAAATGTTCTCTTTTCGAGAATATAACTTCACTGAAACATCGGGATTACTGACCAAAATAACGATGGTTCCTAAATAATCTCTTCGGATAAGATATTCCGCTAGTACTTACACTTCTCCAGAGTACATTTTTTGCAGTAGCAGTGGTTCTTCTTTGAGCAGCACAAGCACACCAGTCGTACGCCGGTCATTCTACAGCAAGATTTGTTGCCTTCACTGCATTTATCACTAGACTACGCTGATAGTCTAGAACTAAATTCTCTTATATACAATAATTTCATTAAAACTCACAGCATCTTAAACTACAGTTCAAAATATCCATTATAAGGATTTGACGACTTTTGACATTTACTTTCTTCTAAAAAGGAATAAGAGCAAAGAAGAGTGTTTGACGAAATATTTTCGTAAAATTGTTTAAAGTTGGTCTCTTGTGAGAAAAAAAACGGTCTCGATTTGTCGAAGAAGAAAGACAAATTCAGCAAAATGCCCTCCTCGAAAAGAAATTCTACGAGAGAATCGCCTGTCCATGCCAGATTTTGAATCTAATCTGAAATACTACCAACACTGACTTATAATAGATCGTAACCACATGGCCGTCTGCTGAATGTATGAACTATTTATCCTTAAGATACGGACTATTTATTCACATTCTCATTCATTCTAACTTTGACCTTTTAGCCTAGAAGCTATCCTGCAATATAAGCCTTATGGGACTATGGGCCCAACCCTCTGCGTGCCTAAGCTCACAGCATGTTGCCTCTAACAATAGCACGCTGGGGTTAGACGCTACTGTAAGACGCAGCACGCTGGGGGTTAGACACGCAGAGGCTTGGGTCATGGTTCCGTAAGGGATAAGCAAGTTTTTTGATAAAAGTATAAATGATACGTACTTCCAAGTAGGTTTCTTTAAATGAAGCACCCCTACTTTAGTGATGATTCCTGGCGGAGTATGTGCTAGATCTCGAGGTGAACATAGACCTTCTAATGCGAGATCTGAAAACGATTACAGTTTTCTTAATGAAACCTAAAAACAACAGCGATTTCAGTGATAATGAGAAAGTAACTCGATGAGGATCACGTCAAGCTGAACAGAGATTGATTGAATCATTAGAAGAAGAGAATTTTCCCCTGATTCAAAATTACTATATTTCTCAATTTCAAAATAAACTTATTGGATTCACCAAACCCAGGACATCATGCCCTTGGCGATGATGATATTGTTTTAACCCTTTGGGGACAATGCGCTACGTTTTGTAGCACGTCATGCGAGTTCTCCCACTGAGCTACTGTAGTAGCGCCTCGCTTTCTCATAAATTTTATTGGCGAAGACCGACTCGAACGCCTCAGTTTGGCAATCTCCAAGAAATGCAAGAGGAATTGTCTGAACCAGAATTTTCCCTTATTGATGAGAAGACGAAATCCTCAAGCAGCAGCCGAAGCAATACGTGATATGTTCGAAAACCTTTATGAAAGAGGGAAGGTGGGTAAATGCAACAAACAACGAATGGAAGAACTGCTGGGATCCTCAGAGTCAACCGCGATGGTGGGTTATGTAAAATCAATAAATGCATTGATGTAGAGCAATATGCAAAAGTTTTACGTTAGGTGCGATTCGAACCCCACATCATCACAAGTCATCCTATCCAAGGAGCGGGGACGTTCACTAATACAGTCCCTATGGACGCTTTGTTTTGACACCACTCTTTTCTACTACGTTTGTTGGTTAGAGAAAAATTTTGAAAAAACCCTTTGCAACTTCGAAAACACTCTGACAGCACATTTTAAGCCTTCCATGAGGTCTTTTTAGGCACTTATACAATCCAGTACACGTGATTCGGCCTTGCAGACCTCGTCATTGGCACGGTGGCCCATCTTTGAGCCAATACCTCTCGAGGGGCGACCACCCTATACAAGGAAATCGTCGACGAACATGTTACACAGCCGCGTGTAAAGTGAAAAGTCTCTCTCCCACGAATGAAACAACCACTGTAAACTAATGAAAATAACTGCTGGCTTACACGCGGTGTAACTTATTCGTCGAGAGTTCCTCCATATAAGGGGGTTCTCCGTTCAAGAGGGATTGGCTCAAAGGAAAGGCACTAATCAACTGACGAGGCGGCAAGGCCGAAACGCATGCATTGCACTGTATAAGTGCCTATAGAAGACTTCATGAAAGACTTAGAAACATGCTGTCAGCATGCTTCAATTTTGAGCGAGATATCAAAAGACAGTCGACTAAAAAGGTACTGAAAAATAACACTGTTCGCGGTCAATCGGCCCCTTCCCCGCTTCGTGAGTTGGCCGGTAAACATGATTGTCAAAGATGTGAAACTCATAGTTTTTCCCTGTCAAACGATAATTCCAGAAAATAAGCACAACTGCTGGAATGATTGGAAACTCAAGACATCGAATGGTTGCTAGTAGCCTGAAGAAAGAGCTCTCTCCGGCGAGGTTTAAAGCACAAATCTTTTCTTTCTCCTACAGCGCCATAGAAACAGCTTTACCAAAGAGCAACACATTTTTGAGTTCTTCGAAACTTGCGCTTTCGAATGAGCGGTAGCACTCCGAGGAAGAAGTTTTGTCCAGCGAAATATAAGCGAGATGAAGAAAAAGAAACACGTGATAGTGTGAAACAAAATTTTATCGCCGATTTTACAGCTTTATGAAAAGATGTTTTAAAAAACCAGTCACGTGGAGTTGTAGCCAGAGATTTAAGCTTTCGAATGATTACTAACACTTCGATGAGAAATTCTTTTCCAGCGAATATGAGTCGATTATTCATTTGCCGCCGTCTAACAGAAAAGCACCAAAAAAAAGCTCTTACAACATAACCAGTAATGTGGAGCGCTGTGCAAAAACGTTTGCGTCAGCCGGATGGGATTCGAAACCCAGATCTCACTCTTTCCGCGGAGCGTATGCTAACCGTTACACCACCGACACTCTTTACAACATTAAAAAATACTGTTCAAAAGAAAAGCAATTAATAGGAGGAAAAAAAATCGGTCTCTCTCCAACAAATTGCCGTTCGGCGAATGACGTCACCAGAGTGTGACGAATCGCAAACAGAGCACAATAACAGCACGGAGGCACATCGATTGAATCATATCTCCCGACTGAAGCATGGAGGACGAGCGGTGAAGAAGAAAAAAAGAGAGCGACGGCTACTTACTTGATGGCTGAACGGGCCGAACCGACTGATAACTGCTTCGATCTGATCGTTAGGAATCGGCGATCACTGATGCTCATCGTTTCGTGGCGCTGGTGGCGACGACGGCACTTCGAACGTCATCAATCCAGTGGTGGCCAGACGACAACGGACGACGTCGAACAGAAGAAGCCGTAGAGGTCGTGGATACGCTTGTCGGGTCGGCCGACTGTCAGCAGAATAACCCTGAGCAATGGCGCATAAATTCTGCGACTGAAATAAGGCATATAGAGAATCTGAATCGATCGAGATGACGATTGACGATGAAACAAACGAAACTTCGACCACTTCCACAGGCAAAAATTAACGAGAATTTCGTAAATTTCTTGGAGCCGAAGGAGTATTTTGCTGCGGATCTGCTGGGTGACTCACAAAGAAAAAAAAATTACTGAAAACTGTGAGATAAAAAACATTATAAACGATAGATAATTTTGAAAAGTATAATAGCAAGTAATTGATAAGACGAAAATTTCATGATTTCAAAGATAATTTTTTCTAAATTTCCGATTTAATTTAACTCTAATTTTTTTGAATAATTTTTTTTTCTCAAAAATTTTTTTAATAATTTGATTTTAGTATCCAATAATCTTTTTAATTTTTTCAAAATATTTATAATTGATTTTTATTTAATAATTTTTAAATTAATTATTGTAAGAAAATTTACATTTTAAAGAGTTTAAAAAATTCGGTGACATCAGAGTTTCAGAGAAACTATCAAGGCAAGAACAAGTCAGCGACAAAGTCGCGTTTTCGCACGTGATTTTTATAAATTATTCCTCCACTGATCGATTTACGCAATATTACACAAATTTCTAATCGAATACGTAATTTTGCGACCCAGGACGGGAGGTAGTTGATTAGCTGCTCCGGCAATTCCTAAGCGTACTAGCATCAACGGGGCGCGTGTGACGCTGTGGTTAGAGATGCAGCGTTCGCAGCACGAGGTCAATGGTTCGATCTCGCGCTCTTGGCTCACCAAGCCGTCCGTCCCTTCGGCGTTGGTAAAGTGGTACCAGACTGACCTAAGTTTTGTCTGAGAAGATGAACAGCACTGACTCGATACAGCAGGAGGCCACTGTGAGCCATTGCAGAGGCCAGATATGTGTTCAGTCGCCTCAGACGAAGCTAAAAGTTGAATAGAAATGCATGATGCATCCCTTTGGCGCTGATCTACGTCAAGAGCTTTGTCCTTTATCCCTGTCCTGTCGTTAACTCGTTGGTTACGGCGAACAGTTTGGACGGCTGTCTTTTCGTGGCAATAAAGTGCCCTTGAAATCCATTTCTTCCTTTATTACGGACATCTTCGGGGACTTTTCCGTTTGGTAGCAGAGAATCAGAAACCGATCCTTTTCGTTGAACAAGGACTTTTAATAAGAATGTTAGTAATCGTTTGAAAGCATAAATTTCTGGCTAGCCCCCTACGTGCCCGATTTTTGAAAAAGGTTTTTATAGCGCTTCAGCGAAAGGAATACATTTGTGTTCCACACGAGCATATTTCTCGCAGTTAAAGAGCCTTTTGCTAGAATATTAGTGATCATTCGAGAGTGTAAGATTCAACGATTCTAACGGTGTGCTTTCTTTACTAGAGAAACCGTTTCACTGAAGTTTTTTTTTGGCTAGTCGGACGGGGTGGAGAGGGTGGGGGCGCAAAGGGCATGATGCGGTTTTCAAAACGGCTATCGATCGAGGGCGCCTCGGCGGGTCACATGTGAAGTGCGATTTTTGTTATTCAATTAGGAATTGTTTCTCCGCTTCGAAGGAACTCCAGGTAAAGCGTTTGATTCTGATATTAAAGATTTTCTCTACACGTTCATGTGATTTTTGTGGCTCCAGAAACTTAATATGCCTGATAATCATTATTTGTTAGTGGTCTGTCAATGAGGGCTGACTTATAGAGTCCGATACACGTGTTTCGATCTTGCGATCTCGTCAGTCGGGCAGTTACCCTTTCTCGTCTTTTGCCAATCCTGTGTGGGTGCTCCAGTCCCCACACTAAGAGTTAGCGACGACGAACGTGTTACACTCTATGTCCAGTGAAAAACTCACCAAACATAGAGTGTTGTACACTCGATTGCTCTTGGATGGTATATTCAATAAAATCATAACTTTCGTTTCGAGTGTTTTCTTAAGACCATTGCTCTATCGTATCGGGCTCTATAAGTCAGCCCTCATTGACAGACCACTGACATGCGTGGCTCAAATAACGATTATCAGGCATATTGAAATTTGAGCAGTGGTCTTAAGAAAACGCTCGAAACGAAAGAAAATTAATATTTGAATATTTGGATTCGCGACCAATGTGGAATATATTTTATTTTTAATGATACTGAGTTGTAAAAAAAGTCTTTTCGAAAAAACGGGCTGCGTGTCGCGCTAGCCACTTTCAATGATTACTGACACTCTTAAGAAAAGTTTTTGTTTAGCGAAAGTAATAAAATATTTAAATCTGTGCTACTAAGCGGAAAAGAACCCAACTCCGCTGTGAAATACAATCAGCGAGCTACTTCAAAACAAAGTTTATACTTTCCAGTTATTACAGTGTACTATGAAATCATTTCTAGAAGCCAACCACAGTATTGAAATCTGCATTTCTCAAGCTATCGAGCGACTAAAAAATATAAATGAAAATATTCAAGAAAACCTTAAAAATGTGTTCCTTTTCGCAGTATTGTGATTTTATCTCTGAAACATAGCTATTTTTAGAACAGATGAGAGTTCTTTTTTTGGAAATACCTTTTTAATGCGTCACGTCACACTCTGTTCGGATCCCGGTACTTCTTTCATTAGATTCCTTTCTTCATACTCATTTTCCACGAAAGTTTTCGACTATTTCACGTGTTGTTTCGGTTGTTTGAGGATTTTGCCTTCTTATAAATATCGTTGAATGAAGATCGATACGACACTACTTGCAATCTCGAAGATAGCTGGGTTAAGCCGTTCGTCGACTGACTGCAAGAGCAAGAGAATGTTAAGAGGGGATCGAACCAGTGCCTTGCTTATCACCTTGCATCGTGAAACGCCGCATCGCTAACCACTGCTTACCTCGCTCCCGTCTTATTAGAATATCATTGTCAATAAGAAATTTGTAACTACTCTACTATCAATTTAGTCAGCCAAAGTCATTTTTGATTATACCGAGGTCATAGTTGAGTCAGTTTTCGAGATTCTTCCACTGTCTCAGCAATCTTAGAAATCGCTTGGAATTCAGCAGTGTAACCATTTTTTTTGTTGACCGAACAGTAAAGTATACCCAGCTTTGTACTAGGTTGAGGGAAAATTTCCTTTACACCCGCGAAAGATTCAAATTTTATGTTTGTTCCACACAGTATCGGCTATTGCAAAGTTCATAAATATCTCAGGAATCTTTTCATATGGAACTCCTGCGGAAACGCTAGTTGTAGTGCATGAATTTTTATTTTTTCTTCGGATATCAAATGATTACGATGGACAGAATTGAGCTTCGGGTTTCGAAACGCTATTGATGGAAGCGACAACTTTCGACAAAAGATGCAGCGAAGGAGATGTGTGGTGCAGAAGGTGAAAGAGCTGCGAACCATGTCCCTGTTGCAAAGTGGTACAAACGAGTTGAAAGTGGTGATCACTGTCCCGAAGACCGAGCCCGTTCCGGCCGACTGTTGAAATTGGACGATGGGGATCCGCGAGCAGCTTTGGATGCAGCACCATCATCAAGCACTCGTGAAATTGCAATAGAACTTAGCGCTGAACAAAAAAAAACAGTCCAGAATCATCTCCCACAACTTGACCTTGTCTAAAAGAAGCTTCACCAAGATTCGCACGAACTGACTATTGCCCAAATTTATTGTCGTGTTGAAATTTACCGTCAGTTGTTACAGAATCCGTTGAGCGATCGATTGTAGAAACGTATCGTGACGTTCGGATAAAAATGGGCTTACCTGGTCACGATTACGATCAGAGTAAACGTTGAGTTCCAAAAGGTCAAGCTCCGCCATCAGTTATACGTCAGAATCCGTTTAACAAAAAGTTCATGACTTGCGTTTGGTGGAATTTTGAAGATGTCCTACATTTCGAACTTGTTCCAAATGATCACACCATCAATGTCACACTCTAGTACGAGCAGTTGGACCGAGTCTAAGATGCGTTAAAGGAAAAGTGCCCGACGTTGGTTTGTTGAAAGCGCACGATGTTTCAGCTGACAATGCCAAACCTCACACGACAAAGAAGACTAGGGAAAAGTTTAAAGCATTTGAAGGAGTTGAGATCTTGCCGCACACAGCCTACAATCCAGAGGCTGAGCCGTCCGATTGCAGGTCCGATTCCCACCGCAGCGGAACAGTTCCTGTGGTGGACGCCGATTCGAGACGTTTGATCAAGTTGAAGAGGCATGTCACGAGTTCGTTGATTCAAAGCCCAAGGACTGGTATTTTAAGTAGATCGGAAGCTTGCAGATCGTCGGCACAAGATCTGGATAATGATGGTCGTTGTTTTGGAAAGTAATTATAGTTGTTTATTATTGTATTTATCTATAAGTTTGAATTTTAGCACGTGTTAAAGAACTTTTTCCTCAACCTAACATTATGGTTCTAAGCTAGCTTCGTAGTTGTATGTTGAGGCGTATAAACTCGAGATTAATTAGTTAAGCCTTCAAATGAATGACGTGTTAACTATGTTATGATATTATTTCTGCTGTTTGAAGAGTCGCTTATTCAAAGTTTTATTAGAAAAATGAGGAGGGTATTATGAAGGTGATTATGAACGAGTCGAAAAAGACTATACTGCTTACAGAAAAGCAGAGATAATTACATTTCATTTGAAGTGTTGTAGAGTAAATGTTTGAGAAGAACTATAGCTCGAGAATAAGTTGTTTGCGAGTCTTCTATAGATAAACACACTCTGATAGATTTGCTACGGCACTGAAACGCATTTTAAAGCACATTTGGAAACTATCTTCTATTAAAAATCCAAGTTGTTATCGCGAGCAAACAAGAGTTTTATGTTTTTTCAAGGAAAAATTATAGATTCCCAAGATTTTATTTCAGTTTGTGGATTTTACTGCGAGCTAAGATGTACTTGTCGAAGGGGAAAAAGAGGAGTGACCTGCGCTTGAGTATCCATGAATTGGAAGCAAATCGGTCCATAGATACAGAAAATTTTTCTATGGAATTTTATCACGAGAATCGGAGTTATTGTTACATCAGTCTTCGGGGATATTCTAGATCTTAGTTTATAAGGCTCTTTTTGTGAAATTGTCGCTCAACTTCCTTCGCCACTCTAAATTTTGACTTCCTTTTGTGTGCTCTCATCCTCCTCTATGTTACCACCTTCCACTTTTACTTCTAATAACATATTTTCTAGCTTATGTCTTGGACCAATTGTCATGGTCAAAGACTCAATATTATTGGTTCAAGCCGAATAAATTAACGAGAACTTCAGCTTTGGCCTCGATTGATTTATCGATAGTAACACAAAAGGAATGGAGTTGAGGAGATTCACTGCACGAAACAGAAAGGTTTCCACGACTTTTTATGCTTGTTTCACATCATACATGACACACACATGACATCGGTGGTTCAAAATATTTAAGCATTATAAAATTGATCATCGTTTTGATAGACAATCTCTATTGACCATTGGTCCATCTCCTACCCTTGAATGTCAAGCCACTCCGTGGAGATTTCCTCGTTGGTCTTATGTCACCTTATTCCAGTAAAAATCTCTTCCTAAGTGTCAGGTTCCAAGACTCAAGAAATCGAAGCGCATCTTCACTGGTCATACTGTCTACTTAGCATACTTACCTCAGCCAGTGGTAATCGCTGAGCCACGAAACAATTTTGTCGATAGAGGTCTTTTTCCAAATTACTTAGTCTAGAAAACGTTTTTCATAAACCATTTCTGATGTTAAATCTATGTTTGACGCTTAATCTCTAGATCACAGAAATTGCAGTGAGGAACCCTTGTAAAATACAAAAGAAGCGTGTCACCATATCACGTAACGACTCCTATTTTCATCCCCTATGGAACTGCTGATGTTTCGACAAATTCATTATTCAGGATTCGTCTTCTCGTATCTGCCATGCTGTTCCCAACAGTTCTTCTTATAATTGGCTCTTTACACGCATCCATCATCCATGAACTACCTCGGAATTTTCGCGCGTAAGTTCGCCTGCCGCTTCAGAGTCGTCTTTTAAAATCTCAAGATAATAGCGCTACTCATTCTATAGTTCTGTTGCTGTTTGTCTGACATACTTTAAGCTCTCGAAGTGTTTTAATGCAGCACCGATCGTGTAGATGACCTATCGTAATATTAAACGCTTCTAAAATCATTTATGAACGTTTCTTTATATTCTATAAGCTTTTGGCCTCCTGAATAGTCATATTAGCCTACAATGGCATTTTCTACTTTCGGTTTCAAAGTAGAAATTTTGGACCCGAGTCCACTTACACCTTGACGCTGACAAGATGCTTCATTTGAAGCAGAACTCACAAATCTGAAAGTACTTGACACTCAACAATCTCAACCTAGTGATTGGAATTCTTAAAAATCTCAGTTTATTCATAATCAAAAGTTCCATGGACTGTCAGTGAATTATTTGTGAATTGAATATTATAATTTGCGAGGAATTCAGTTGGGGAGTAAGGCAAAGGCCTATTGTCAATTCACGATTTTCTACACCCGATAATTGATGAATCAATCAATTTATCAAACAATAGTGTAGGCTCAAAGAGAATTTTAAGCACCTCTTCGACATTTAAAAGAATTCTATAGGAGCACTGCCAACACAATTCACCTCATCAGCCGCTGCGCGGTCATTTTTTGTGCTGGTTTTCGGGTCATCAGTTGTTTTTACCGAGATATTTCTCTGTCATCACCTTCTGTTATACACATTTCACGCCGTTTAGGTTGTTGTTTTTGTTGAAGCCGCTCTGCTAAAAGCATTGTTGAGGTCGTCTGCCACCTGTCGTCGTCTCCACAAGCTGTGAGTACGGTAGTTGCTCAGCTGCATAAAGGATGGACTGTTCCTTGACACAAACTGGTTAAAATCACAATGAAAAACTCCAGATCAAGTGGGCATACTAAATTGGTTGTGCTCTACAAAGAACCGGCAAAAGAACGAACAGCACTAAGAAAAGCACAATGACATATGAAGTGATGAGATCGTCTGAGAAGCCTGAAGCGTCCTCCTCTCGGTCTTTTTTTCTGGATAGAGAGAATCGAAGGCGGTTATGCTTGGATTAATGCGTCATCATATCGAGTTGAGCATGATTACTTCGGTCGCATTTTTTGAAACTGTCAGGAAGTACGTTACAAATCGATTATCAAACACTCTCAGTTTATCTCTGATGATAGTTTTTGTTGAGCTCCACCGTTTCTCTTTCCCGGTAATTCAGAAAATACTGCTAAAATTGTTTTGATGAATAAAAATTATTGAATTGATACATCGGTAACATTGCATAGAATGAATCGCTGTTACGACGCTCCAAAGGGAGCTAGAGAAAAAGTGACATACTTCTTCGCAATGGGCCTATGTCAAACGCTATGTGCTTTTTATCGTTTCCTTTTTGCCATAATATCTAAGTGTTAGTCCGTCTTATGAAAAAAAATCCTTCGAAAAATATTTATTAAGCGAGAATCAGTAATACAAAACCCGTGTTTTTGAAAAAAAGGTACATACACGATACATTCCGTGGAATAAAAATTTTCGCTGCCTAATTTTAGTTGATAAGACGAACCGCGTTGACGAACCTGAAGTAAAGTCAAATAGAAAAGCTGAAAACAATCAATGAATAACGAAACTCTAAAAAAAGGTACACGCTGACGTCGCTGAGTAGTAATGAGCTTTGTAATATAGCCATAATACAGCTGATAATAGACTAAGAATAATCAAATATGAAGAAGTGGCCTCGAGTGGCCTAAGAAAACTGTACACTGACTATGATCGACTCGGCGAATTTTGGGGATACAGTACCGCGAACAGCACGGTAATGTGAGGTCTCTGTACACACGAAAGCACTATACGGCGATTTTGACTTTAACGACAGACAATTTCACATTAAAATCACTTCAAAACACAACTATCAGTTTGAAAAATCAATGGAAAAAGATAGCCAACTAGAATAAGGAGATTATGATAAAACGCAATAACAAATTAAATACTCTGGAAGAGTTGGAAACGCAGGAAAAAAATAACTGGCGCGATGATAGAAGCGAATCTTTCTTAGATTTCATTGTTTTATTTCAAAATCACTTTGAGGTACGGCAGTCGTGGTAGCGGTGTTTTCCAAAAGCGTGTCGACAATCATCGCTTCAGTTGTCATTTCCTTTTTTGTATCGTTAGTTAGATGTTGTCGCTGTGAGAAGAGCATCAGTTGAAGACGAGCAGTTTCAGATTTGAGAATAGCAACCTATAAAGGGAGAAGATCTATGCTAAATAATTGCAGATTTAGTTTAGCTTTTTAAGCTTTTTTACATGTTTAGTGGCGCAGGTATTTTTTACTCTCAAATGATTATTTGTAAATTCATCGCTTATTCAAGTAAAATTATTTACTTAGTTGTTAGAGTCATGTATACGTTCAATATGAAGTCGATTTTTGATTTAAATTCCACTACTACGCTTTCATTGATTGCAATTGTAGTTATCCATGAACAACTTAATCATCTGCTCAATCTGGAATGTCCGAAGATTTTTTTTAAAACGAACTTCATCCCACTCTCGTTAACTGTACCACCTGAGTCACCTGGCCCGTTATTCTTATCACAGATCGTAGAGATGGCAATGAACTTCATTGGTCACGTCGTGTATCGGAGCAGAGCACGATGAGGACGGAGAACTTCCTATTAGGTCTGCTTTAGCATGGGATTCTCGAATTCATTCTTAGCCCAATAAATTCAATTGGGAAGGAAGCTCATCCTTTTCATTGATACGAGTGAGATTTTTGTGTAATTTTAACATCTCATTTTTCACAAAAAAATTTATACCTGTGCCCGTAGTTGACCGTTCTCCCGTTCCAGCTGCACTGCACGTGCTGCGATTGCTTCCTCCTTGATGCGTCTAGCATCGCGTGATCTTTTTGCCGCATCATTGTTTCGTCGCCGTCGTTCATAATAGGCTTCATCCTGAATTTTTTCGGATTTCACACCATTTTAGAAGAAGTACAAAATCTTTTTGCGTTCTAGGTCGCGATTTCAATTTTCTCCAAAAAAAAAATCTCTATTGTCTCTCACGAATTACTACGTAGGGAGGGAAGTTCTGGGGACACTCTGATAAGCATAACACCCATGCATATCATAGAAATTACAGTTTGTTAAGTGAGATTCCTCCACTGAAGGCCTAGATATTGTTCGTCTTTATTTTCCCCGTGTTGGAAGCCTTCGCCATGTCCGTGCAGGTCAGATGAATTTGAGACAGTCGAGGTTCTGCCGCATCCTGCCTACAGTCCAGATTGTGCTTCATTTTCCGTCCGATCAATGCAACACTTCTTGAAGAGTTGCCGATTTGAGTAGTACGATGTAGTTAAATAAACTTGCAAGAGTTCTTCAATGCGAAGTCGAAAGAGTAGTACTTCGACCGTATCCGCAACTTGGTGGACCGATAGAAGAAAACCGTAGAAGGCGATGGCCTTTATTTTAAGAAGTAGTTATCACTGTTTTTGTTCGAAACTCATACATAAATTTCCAATTTTTACATGTGCCCTAAGACTATCTCCCCAATCTAATGATTTCTCTTTCTTTCTAGTCCATCGTTTTACGGTCGTAACAGATGCTATCAGAGTACGGTGCGGCCGTTTGAATAGATAAGCTCAGTTTAGCCTATCATCGAAGATTCTCTTTGTGCTACCAGGAATCCCCCGTGAGGCAAAGAGTGTTCCCCGACTCAAAAGTTATTATAAGTAAAACATGAAGCTGAGAAAGAGCGATCATCACAGTCTTCTCTTAGTATTCTTACGGAAGTACAAAAATGGCCCCAGTATCAACTCTAAATGAGAACTCTGCTCAATGGTTTCTAATTCTTTAGAACGAGCTTGCCTTAGTGTCCAATCAATAATTACTCTCCCATTTTTTTTTCGCAAGCATAACACTAAGTTCACTCAACGTGATAAGTCTAGAGTTTATCTGACTTTTACTGCTATCTTCATAATCTGTTCGATATAATAGTATTTCGTTTTATATAGGGCTACTACGGAGCTCTGTCCTCATCTCAGCAGATATCCTCATTATTTGGTATTGAAATTCTCATCATAAATTAGCGGAGAAGCACTCTGTCATCGACTCAGCTCACAGTTCAATTGCATTTGATCTTATCATGATTGCTGTGTTCATCGTCTTATCCCCAATCTTATCACTCATAAGTTCAAGGAAAAGTTAATCATGTCATCAAAACAGCATTTTTTTCCAATATCTTTTTGTCTGTCCATCTAACTATAATCTAGTAAATTAGGCGCCAAGGACTGACAGTTGTTCGTTTGCCGTCGTTCGCTCTTTTTTCCATCTCATTGTACTAACGGTGACCCCTGAGCAGTTTCGCCGTTCTCCCGAATCCGACGAGGTCGCGCCGCGCTTCTG